>WNWK01005728.1:56945-115639 GCA_009830355.1 Cherax destructor | reverse complement strand
ATTCGGGAATGAAAAATATCGTAAGTCGAGGTACCACTGTATTATTATTATTATAATAAAAACTAAATGCTAAACCACCAGTGTCATACAGCAATTTTATAAACATGATTTAACTACACTTGCTTTACTCTGTCTTCAACATTCAACATACACACTTGCTTTACTCTGTCTTCAACACTCAACATATACACTTGCTTTACTCTATCTTCAACATATACACTTGTTTTACTCTGTCTTCAACATTCAACATACACACTTGCTTTACTCTGTCTTCAACATATACACTTGCTTTACTCTGTCTTCAACATTCAACATATACACTTGGATCAAACTTCATCCAAATCTGGTCTATGGTAAGGGATATTATTATAATTATTATTTATTATATGTAGGGGAAGCGCTAAATACATAGGCGTTATACAATCCTTGGGAAAACGGGAGGCAAATAGGTTCAATTGAAGGACCACAGTTGAAATACTAAGCCACTTATAACCTTTTTGGGTTATCTTGGAGAGTTATTTACACATTTTACTGTGTATGATAACTATACACACACAACCCGCACATATAAAAAAGAGAGGAGCTTACGACGATGTTTCAGTCCAACTTGGACCATTTACAAAGTCACACTAACACACAGGACAGAAAGAAGGGGTATTTATAGGCAGGCAGACAGGGGAGGGCACAAGAAAGTGGTGGAGGGGTAATAATATAGTGGGTCATAATAAGCGTGTATGCACCTGGAGAAGAGAGGAGTGTAGAGGAGAGAGAGAGATTTTGGGAGATGTTAAGCGAATGTATAGGAACTTTTGAACCAAATGAGAGAGTAATTGTGGTAGGGGACCTAAATGCTAAAGTGGGAGAAACATGCAGAGAGGGTGTAGTAGGTAAGTTTGGGGTGCCAGGTGTAAATGATAATGGGAGCCCTTTGATTGAACTTTGTATAGAAAGGGATTTAGTTATAGGTAATACATATTTTAAGAAAAAGAGGATAAATAAGTATACAAGATATGATGTAGGGCGTAATGACAGTAGTAGTTTGTTGGACTATGTATTGATAGATAAAAGACTGTTGAGTAGACTTCAGGATGTACATGTTTATAGAGGGGCTACAGATATATCAGATCACTTTTTAGTTATAGCTACAGTGGGAGTAAAAGGTAGATGGGATACAAGGAAAATAGAATCAGTAAGTAAAAGAGAGGTGAAGGTTTATAAACTAAAAGAGGAGGCAGTTAGGGTAAGATATAAACAACTATTGGAGGATAGATGGGCTAGTGAGAGTGTAGGCAATGGGGTCGAAAATGTATGGGGTAGATTTAAAAATGTAGTGTTAGAGTGTTCAGCAGAAGTTTGTGGTTACAGGCGAGTGGGTGCGGGAGGGAAGAGGAGCGATTGGTGGAATGATGATGTAAAGAGAGTAGTAAGGGAGAAAAAGTTAGCATATGAGAGGTTTTTACAAAGTAGAAGTGATGCAAGGAGGGAAGAGTATATGGAGAGAAAAAGAGAGGTTAAAAGAGTGGTGAAGCAATGTAAAAGAGAGCAGATGAGAGAGTGGGTGAGATGTTATCAGCAAATTTTGTTGAAAATAAGAAAAAGTTTTGGAATGAGATTAATAAGTTGAGGAAGCCTAGAGAACAAATGGATTTGACAGTTAAAAATAGGAGAGGAGAGTTATTAAATGGAGAGTTAGAGGTATCGGGAAGATGGAGAGAATATTTTGAGGATTTGTTAAATGTTGATGAAGACAGGAAGCTGTGATTTCGTGTGTAGGGCAAGGAGGAATAACATCTTGTAGGAGTGTGGAAGAGCCAGTTGTGGGTGTAGGGGAAGTTCGTGAGGCAGTGGGTAGAATGAAAGGGGGTAAGGCAGCTGGGATTGATGGGATAAAGATAGAAATGTTAAAAGCAGGTGGGGATATAATTTTGGAGTGGTTGGTGCTATTATTTAATAAATGTATGGAAGAGGGTAAGGTACCTAGGGATTGGCAGAGAGCGTGTATTGTTCCTTTGTATAAAGGCAAAGGGGACAAAAGAGAGTGCAAAAATTATAGGGGAATAAGTCTGTTGAGTGTACCTGGTAAAGTGTATGGTAGAGTTATTATTGAAAGAATTAAGAGTAAAACAGAAAGCAGGATAGCAGATGAACAAGGGGGCTTTAGGAAGGGTAGGGGTGTGTAGACCAAGTGTTTACAGTGAAACATATAGGTGAACAGTATTTGGATAGGGGTAAAGATGTTTTTGTGGCATTTATGGATTTGGAAAAGGCGTATGATAGGGTAGATAGGGGGGCAATGTGGCAGATGTTGCAGGTGTATGGAATAGGAGGAAGGTTACTGAAAGCAGTGAAGAGTTTTTATGAGGATAGTGAGGCTCAGGTTAGAGTGTGTAGGAGGGAAGGGGACTATTTCCCAGTAAAAGTGGGCCTTAGACAAGGATGTGTGATGTCACCATGGTTGTTCAATATATTTATAGATGGGGTTGTAAGAGAAGTGAATGCGATGGTCTTGGCAAGAGGTGTTGGGCTAAAAGATAAAGAAGCAAATACAAAGTGGGAGTTGTCACAGTTGCTTTTTGCTGATGACACTGTGCTTTTGGGAGATTCTGAAGAGAAGCTGCAGAGGTTGGTGGATGAATTTGGTAGGGTGTGTAAAAGAAGAAAATTGAAAGTGAATATAGGAAAGAGTAAGGTGATGAGGATAACAAAAAGAATAGGTGACGAAAGATTGGATATCAGATTGGAGGGAGAGAGTATGGAGGAGGTGAATGTATTCAGATATTTGGGAGTGGACATGTCGGCGGATGGGTCTATGAAGGATGAGGTGAATCATAGAATTGATGAGGGAAAAGGGTGAGTGGAGCACTTCGAGTCTGTGGAGACAAAGAACCTTGTCCATGGAAGTAAAGAGGGGAATGTATGAGAGTATAGTTATACCAACGCTCTTATATGGGTGTGAAGCATGGGTGATGAATGTTGCAACGAGGAGAAGGCTGGAGGCAGTGGAGATGTCATGTCTGAGGTCAATGTGTGGTGTGAATATAATGCAGAGAATTCGGAGTTTGGAAATTAGGAGGAGGTGCGGGATTACCAAAACGATTGTCCAGAGAGCTGAGGAGGGGTTGTTGAGGTGGTTTGGACATGTAGAGAGAATGGAACGAGACAGAGTGACTTCGAGAGTGTATAAATCTGTAGTGGAGGGAAGGCGGGGTAGGGGTCGGCCTAGGAAAGGTTGGAGGGAGGGGGTAAAGGAAGTTTTGTGTGCGAGGGGCTTGGATTTCCAGCAAGCATGTGTTAGCGTGTTTGATAGGAGTGAATGGAGGCATATGGTTTTTAATACTTGATGTGCTGTTGGAGTGTGAGCAAAGTAACATTTATGAAGGGATTCAGGGAAACCGGCAGGCCGGACTTGAGTTCTGGAGATGGGAAGTACAGTGCCGGCACTCTGAAGGAGGGGTGTAAATGTTGCAGTTTTAAACTGTAGTGTAAAGCACCCTTCTGGCAAGACAGTGATGGAGTGAATGATGATGAAAGTTTTTCTTTTTCGGGCCACCCTGCCTTGGTGGGAATCGGCCGATGTGTTAATAAAAAAAAAAAAAAAAAAATAGTAATAGTAGTGGAGTCAGCCAAATTCTAGGAAAGAAGCACTGCAATGAAGCTGGCGGCCTGCATAGGGTAAGGACAACAACACAGAGGGGGAAAAATTAAATTAAAATAAAATAAAGGACAAATACAAGGCAAAAGAAAAGAAAGAAAACACAGAGGAGAAAGGAGAAAGAGGAGAAAGGGGAAGAGATAGAAGGGGAAGGAATCAGGTTAAGTCACGGGTGTTCTGAAGTTTGGAGCATTTAACAATGTAATGGGAGAGGAAAGCATCTACAGAGACAAAGCCAGGGCTAAGATTCATACAGGGAAAGTTGTGTATAAGGAAGGATTCAACCAGACGGCGACTGTGAAAGTTGGATGTAGGGTAGACAGTTTTAGCAGAAGACCAATCAATAGGATGACTATGATCTCTGACATGACAGAAAAGAGCATTATTAGTGTTGGCAAGCCTAACACTATTTTTGTGCTCCCTAAGTCTGTCAGAAAGAGATCAGCCAGTTTCTTCAAAGTACTGAAGAGGACAGGAGGAGCAAGAAATAGAGTAGACACCAGGAGAATCTATAGAGGGAGGGGAGGTATGAACTAGATTAGTGCGAAGAGTGTTAGTCTGGCGAAAGGTAAGTTTGATGTCTAAGGAACGGAGAGAGTTATTGAGATTAGAGAGACCAGAGATGTTTCGGTCCAAGTCGGACTGAAACGTCGTCGTAAGCTCCTCTCTTTTTTATATGTGCGGGTTGTGTGTATTGCTCCAGTCACGGTATTGTGCCTTTTTTTGTTATGTATGATAACTGTAATTATGTGTACCTGTACCTAAATAAACTTACAAAGGAAGGGATCAGGTTTAATTCTATTGGTCAAAAGTCCCTCACCGACACCAAGGAACCTTCCTTGATGAATAAGACACATGTGCAACACTAATGTATCTTTGTGTCTCCCTTGATGGATAAGACACATGTGCAACACTAATGTATCTTTGTGTCTACCTTGATGAATAAGACACATGTGCAACACTAATGTATCTTTATTGTGGAGACATTTCACACCCTGTTGCTTTATCAGTCCAATACACAAGGTACTACTGCAGATGGTAGAAGACAAAGTAGTAGTTTGAGGGGAGCAGTCCTTAAGCCTGGTTATTAGTTTAATATCTTTATTATGCACCCCATACCCATGGTGTGGATGGTAGTCATCACATACCCATGGTGTGGGTGGTAGTCATCACATACCCATGGTGTGGGTGGTAGTCATCACATACCCACGGTGTGGGTGGTAGTCATCACATACCCATGGTGTGGGTAGTAGTCATCACATACCCATGGTGTGGGTGGTAGTCATCACATACCCATGGTGTGGGTGGTAGTCATCACATACCCATGATGTGGGTGGTAGTCATCACATACCCATGGTGTGGGTGGTAGTCATCACATACCCATGGTGTGGGTAGTAGTCATCACATACCCATGGTGTGGGTGGTAGTCATCACATACCCGTGGTGTGGGTAGTAGTCATCACATACCCATGGTGTGGGTGGTAGTCATCACATACCCACAGTGTGGGTGGTAGTCATCACATACCCACGGTGTGGGTGGTAGTCATCACATACCCAGTGTGGGTGGTAGTCATCACATACCTACAGTGTGGGTAGTAGTCATCACATACCCATGGTGTGGGTGGTAGTCATCACATACCCACAGTGTGGGTGGTAGTCATCATATACCCAGTGTGGGTGGTAGTCATCACATACCCATAGTGTGGGTGGTAGTCATCATATACCCAGTGTGGGTGGTAGTCATCACATACCCACAGTGTGGGTAGTAGTCATCACATCCTTCAAGATAGCCTCACTAAAGATATATTAGTCAGCAATCAAGTTCCCTACAACTTTATTATTATAATCATTGTGATTATTATTAAACACAAGCAAACATTATTATTATAATCATAACTAAGTGCTAAACCCACAAGGGCCATACAGCTCTAAAGCAAACACTTAAGACTTTTATAAAGCAAATATCATTCATATAGTACGTAGAGTATTACAGTTTCTTAAAGACTCATATGTTGATAAGCTTAAAACAGGAGTTCAAAATACTGTAAAGAAAACTGTCAAATTACTGTATTACATTCATTGGGATTAGTGCTAAACCTGTGTGAGTCATAAAGCGCCTGGGGAGCATGGGAGGCAATCAGGTTTGATCCAAGGAAGAGGTCAAGGCAATTCCCAGCATGAAGGAACCTTCCATGAGGGTTTGTAATACAAGAAAATGTCTTCATACAGAAGACCAGCAGTGAGGATAGCAAAGTCATGGGAGGTTCAGTATTCTTCCAGTATATTTTCACAAAGAACTACTTATATAATCCCAGAAGTAAGGGTGAAATTACATTTATATGTATGAAAAGTTTTTCCTTTGATAAATACAAATTATGTAAAAAAGTATAGATACATTATTACTAAACTGTATTAATTTAAAACCTGTCTGAGGAATTGAATAAAGACACTAAGAAGCATTAGTAAACACAATCATACTTTAATGTCATCCAATGAAAATATTTACCTATCTTCTCTACTTATTTGCACAAAAATAAAATAAAATGTTAATAGTTAAATGGTGCAAAGAAACAATGCTAAGTTTTGAAACTCTGTGACTCGGAGGCAGCTTTCAACTCCACTTCTTTGAGCGTCAAACAGAACTTAAATGTTCATCAAGCTACTGCAGTACATATACAGTGGACCCCTGAGTTTCGTAAAAACTTCACTCCTGAAGTCTGCTCAAGTGCCATTACCGAACGAATTTACCCCCTTAAGAAAAAATGTCACGTAGGTTAGTCTATTTCAGACCCCCAAAAATACTTTTCCATAAGCACTTACAATATTATACTTACATAAATGTACGATTTCTGGGGTTTACGAAACTCGGGGGTCCACTGTACATACATACATACATATATACAGTGGACCCCCGGTTAACGGCCTGCTCCAAACACTAACAATTATGTAAGTGTATTTTTGTAAGTGCTTCTGTAAATGTATGTTTGGGGGACCAAAAGGACTAATCTAATTTACATTATTCCTTATGTTAATAAATTCGTTCGGTAACGGCACTTGAACAGCATTCTGGAACGAATTATGGCCGTTAACCAGGGGTCCACTGTATATACAGTGGACCCTTGAGTTTCATAAACCCCGGAAATCGTACATTTATGTAAGTATAATATTGTAAGTGCTTGTGGAAAAGTATTTTTTGGGGTCTGAAACAGACTAACCTACATGACATTTTTCCTTAAGGGGGTAAATTCGTTCGGTAATGGCACTTGAGCAGACTTCAGGAGTGAAGTTTTTACGAAACTCGGGGGTCCACTGTACATATACAGTGGTCCCTCGGTTTTTGCCAAAAATTCGTTCCAGAATGCTGCTCAAGTGCCATTACCGAATGAATTTACTTCCTTAAGAAATAATGTCACGTAGGTTAGTCTATTTCAGACCCCCAAAAATACACTTGCAACAGCACTTACGAAAATACACTTAAATAAATGTTCGAGTTTGGAGATGCATGAAAACCGAGGGACCACTGTACAGTGGACCCCCGAGTAACGAGCACCCCGGAAATCGTACAATTATGTAAGTATAATATTGTAAGTGCTTTTGTAAGTGTATTTTTGGGGGTCTGAAATGGACTAACCTACTTGACATTATTTCTTAAGGGAGTAAATTCGTTCGGTAATGACAATTGAGCAGGCTTCTGGAATGAATTTTGCTCGTTACTCGGGGGGTCCACTGTATATATATAAACACCCCTCTGGGTTTTCTTCTATTTTCTTACTAGTTCTTGTTCTTATTTCCTCTTATCTCCATGGGGAAGTGGAACAGAATTCTTCCTCAATAAGCCATGCGTGTCGTAAGAGGCGACTAAAATGCCAGGAGCAAGGGGCTAGTAACCCCTTCTCCTCTATATATTACTAAATGTAAAAGGAGAAACTTTCGTTTTTCCTTTTGGGCCACCCTGCCTTGGTGGGAAACGGCCGACATGTTGAAAGAAAAAAGAAAATATGTATACAGTGGACCCCCGGTGTTCGTCCTGCTCCAAACTCGCCCTTTTATGTAAGTGTATTTTTTTAAATGCTTTTGTAAGTGTATTTTTGAGGGTCTAAAAGGACTAGTCTACTTTACATTATTCCTTATGGGAATAAATTCGTTTGGTAATGGCACTTGAACAGCATTCTGGAACGAAAAAATCACGAAAACCGGGGGTCCACTGTATAAGAACTGAGACTGGGAGGATCGCCATGAGCTCTGTGACAACCTTTTAAAATTGTTGGCTCTCAGCAAAAATAAGGAATGAATATACTGTACAGCATTTATATTTAATATTACAGTACATACTGTACAAAAAATGTTTTTGAATAAAAGTTACAGTACCATGGCTGGAGCAAATCACAAATAACCAACAATTTGGAGAGGAACCTTTACACACACAGGAGGACCCTACATATACAGCGCCTGGCTTTCAAATGAGCCATTGTTCATTGTGCTCAGTGCTTTTACCGCTATTTTCATACAACAGTTCCTTAAGGGAAGGGCGAGTGGCACCATATTTTAAGGTAAATATTGTATTTACTGAGTATTTTACTTTATCTGTTTTTTTTTTTATGCCTAGCTGTATTAAGCACTTAATACATGTATAAGTGTAAACACGCTATCAGGCGTTTTAAACATATTCAGTGATGAAAAACGCTTTCCACCCGCTGGCGATTTTTGCTTCCCATATGGGGTCAGGAACCTAAGAGCCACACAAACGGGGCCCTCCTCTATTTTGGACCACCCTGTACCATTATCAGTTCATGACTTGATTAATAATGTTTCAGGACAAACATGAACATTGTCTAAATTGTAGGTTTTTGTGAAAAAAAGTCATATTGATCACAGGCATATCAGTACTCAGTTATAAAATCAAAGCTGTTCATCTTCGGATGAAAGAGTTAGATGGTATTGCTCTGTCTCCTCATTAGAATCTTCAGTAGAATCAAGTGGGTAAAACTCTGCAGCATCTGCCGAGAAAGAGAGTTGGTCTATCTGATAAACAGCAGCTTCCAGATCTGTGGTAGCTTCAACTGTGCCAGAGATGCTGGAGTCATCAACCTCATTTGGTTCACTGTCTGTTAGAGGTGATATGGAGGAGTGGAGATGATGATGATGAGAAGAATTGTTTTGATGACTGGGCTGGTTTAAATGATGTGAGTGCACAGTGTTTGCCAAAATGCTGGGATCATTGGCTGTGCTTAAATTGTGTGTGAGATGCTGTGGGATGTGAAGCTGGTGATGGTGAAAATGATGATGGTGCTGTGGAAGATGGTGATAATGATGGTGATGAGAATCTATACTCAAGGAGTGCAAGTGTGTTGGTTCGGTGGTATCGGGAGATCCACTACTACTGCTTGCTGCGCTCGGAGTATGTGGAGTCTGTGGAGTGTTACTAGGGGCAGTGGGTGTACGAGGACAGAGATCATTGTTATTGGCAGCAGAACCAATATTATCTCCTAAATCACTTGGTATACCAGTATCTCCAGGATTAGCTATATGTATAGCATGTGCAGCCGATTGAAGGGCTGACAATTCGGCTTCTAACTGGCTCGGAAGTTTAATGCCAGCAACGCCCTTTTTAGGAATGGAACTGAGATCTCTTTTTATACGTCGTCGCCTGCTAGGGTCATTGCGTCTCAGCTGCACCATTCGATCAAAGTCAATGATATAGAGAAATCCTGCAACTAGAACTTCACAAGCCCGTTGACCAGACCCATAAGCAGCCTCTAATTCATAACTGGTACGTTCATCGTACTGCCACCAACCTGAAAAGTAAACCCAAGGTTAATAATGAAGTTATTACATTAGCAGTGAAAATGATATACACACGATACAGGTACTCTATGTGATTAACTCAGTCCAGCAAAATCACTCAAAAAATTAATAATCGCAAGTTTTTTTTTTTTTTTTTTTCAACAAGTCGGCCGTCTCCCACCGAGGCAGGGTGACCCAAAAAAGAAAGAAAATCCCCAAAAAGAAAATACTTTCATCATCATTCAACACTTTCACCACACTCATACATAATCACTGTCTTTGCAGAGGCGCTCAGATACGACAGCTGAGAATAAGTCCCTCCCAGCTGTCACTATCCCAGACCCCTCCTTTAAAGTGCAGGCATTGTACTTCCCATTTCCAGGACTCAAGTCCAACTAAATCAATTAACTGGTTTCCCTGAATCCCTTCACAAAATGTTATCCCTGCTCACACTCCAACAGCTCGTCAGGTCCCAAAAACCATTCGTCTCCATTCACTCCTATCTAACACGCTCACACATGCTTGCTGCAAGTACTTTTATTTATTTTATCTTCCAGGGAGTACTGCTATGCTGTACAATGGTTTGTCTGCCTACACCAAAACTACTTATTACACTATTACAGTATATTCACAAAAAAATGCTGATCCTGTATTTCTAGCAAGTTACTGTTAACCGAAGATCTTCAGTGCTGTTAAAATACTATTTGGTATGCTCATAACAAATGGGTCAAAATAAAGAAAATTGTTTTTTCACCTCCAATTTTGTATTACATAATGACCAAATATGGATTTTTATTTTTTCTTGGTTATTTTTTGATCACATTTAATTTTTTTATATGACCATTTAGTACGTTTAGTAAGTTCATATGGAATTTGCAATGTGTCAGAGAGAATCCTATGTTTCACATATTATACTGAGATCACTTTATGTGCCATGAGCCAGGAAAGCATCTCTCACATGCAGCAAGAGACATGTGCAGGGTGTTCATGACTACAATCATTATGATTTATGTTACAGTAATAGGAAACTGGTAAACTCATAGGAGTCATATGGAGCTTGGGTAATGGGAGGTACTCTAGTTTGACCCAAAGAAGAGGAAGGTAGCTCTAATTCCTCGTAAGCTCTTTAAGAGCATCAAGGTGCCTGTCTTGAAAGACAAAACACACCGTGTAATTATCTTTTCTACTCATGACAATGGCAAGATGATGGATGCAATTATATATGATTTTTCTTGAAAAAAAAAAAGAGAAACATTTGCAGCTGCTAGTTTCTTGAAGATGAATTAATAATTTGTTACTGTATTATATTCACAGAAATAACCCGCACATAGGAGCGAGGAGGAGCTTACGATGACGATGTTTCGGTGTGACTTGGACCATTTACAAAGTCCAAGTCGGACCAAAACGTCGTTGCAAGCTCCTCCTTTTTCCTATGTGCGGGAAATTTGTGTATTGTTCCAGTCATGGTATTGTGCCTTTTTGTTCATTATATTAACAGGGAAGTGCTACAGCTGCAGGGGTTATACATCACCTGGAGAATATGATTCACCTTCCACCAGTCTCTTAACACTTTTGTGTATATTATGTTTGGCATGGTTTGCACATCTCATTGTCTGAAAACAGTGGCTGGCTTGGAATCTTTTGATTTGTAGGCATTGAGTTTTTAAAAACTTTTTTTTTAAATCTCTTGGATAATATTGGCATGTCTGATATAGGTATGTAGTTGTGTGTTACTGGTTCATTGTATCACTATGCCTCACAACACTCAAACCAGGTCACATATATTACTAAGCAAATATTACAGGAATAAGAGCTTTTAAAAACCACACAAAAAGTAGGCAAGTGTTGAACAAAAGATAAGTGCAGAACAAGCTGTATTGTGACAATGTTTCATTCTGTGAAGAGCTTAATAAGGTCATGAGAAATGTCACACTAAATGCATACTCTGCACCTGTTTCTTTTCTTTGTTACCTGTCAGCATTAAGTCTTTGTATACAAAGTGCAGAAGTTTGCAAGATTTGTCTGTTGTCTTACTTTTTCAAAAGACAGAAAGATGAACAAACCTGGCTGAGTGCAAGATACTTAAGAGTTTCCCGTGTCACAATTGTACAAGAGGATAGTAGTAATGTACTACCTCACTGGCTGGCCACTGTATACTAACCTACTACGAGCTGGCCACTGTATACCATCCTACTACTGGCTGGGGACTGTATACTAACCTACTACTGGCTGGCCACTGTATACTAACCTACTACTGGCTGGCCACTGTACACCTACCTACTACTGGCTGGCCACTGTACACCTACCTACTACTGGCTGGCCACTGTATACCTACCTACTACTGGCTGGCCACTGTATAGTCGTCCCTCGGTTTTCGCCGAAAATTCGTTCCAGAATGCTGCTCAAGTGCCATTACCGAACGAATTTACTTCCTTAAGAAATAATGTCACGTAGTTTAGTCTATTTCAGACCCCCAAAAATACACTTGCAACAGCACTTACGAAAATACACTTATATAAATGTTCGAGTTTGGAGATGCACGAAAACCGAGGGACCACTGTATACCTACTTACTACTTGCTTGCCACTGTATACCTACCTACTACTAGCTGACCACTGTATACCTACCTACTACTGGCTGGCCACTGTATCCTACCTACTACTGGCTGGCCACTGTACACCTACCTACTGCTGTCTGGCCACTGTATACCTACCTACTACTGGCTGGCCACTCTATACCTACCTACTACTGTCTGGCCACTCTATACCTACCTACTTCTGGCTGGCCACTCTATACCTACCTACCTACTACTGGCTGGCCACTCTATACCTACCTACCTACTACTGGCTGGCCACTCTATACCTACCTACTACTGGCTGGCCACTCTATACCTACCTACTACTGGCTGGCCACTCTATACCTACCTACTACTGGCTGGCCACTCTATACCTACCTACTACTGGCTGGCCACTCTATACCTACCTACTACTGGCTGGCCACTCTATACCTACCTACCTACTGGCTGGCCACTCTATACCTACCTACTACTGGCTGGCCACTCTATACCTACCTACTACTGGCTGGCCACTCTATACCTACCTACTACTGGCTGGCCACTCTATACCTACCTACTACTGGCTGGCCACTCTATACCTACCTACTACTGGCTGGCCACTCTATACCTACCTACTACTGGCTGGCCACTCTATACCTACCTACTACTGGCTGGCCACTCTATACCTACCTACTACTGGCTGGCCACTCTATACCTACCTATTACAGTGGTACCTCGAGTTACGATGGTCCCCAAAATCACCCTTTTATGTAAGTTTATTTTTTTAAATGCTTTTGTAGGTATATTTTTGGGGGTGTAAAAGGACTAGTCTATTTTACATTATTCCTTATGGGGATAAATTCGTTTGGTAATGGCACTTGAACAGCATTCTCGAACGAAAAAATATCGTAACTCGAGGTACCACTGTACTTACGTTTGAATGATACTCTCTCCCAGAATTTTCTCAATACCATAAGAAACACAAATAAAACACCCATTAACATTGCCAAGTTCAAGATTTTATTTAGATATCCACTATTGTTAATATAAAATAACTTTTAATACATTAGTTGGAAATATTTCTGATTAGAAATAAACTTGTGATTTATGTAAGGCACAAAGCAATCTTCCTCAGACATGTAAATATCACCCCAGGTATTAATGTATGCTAACTATGACCACAGATTATTTTCTATTCAAGTGAAATAGTGTATGCATAATTTCATAAGAATATTCCATTACAGATAATATGCACATAACCATGATGGGAATGGCCAATGCTGTAAAAAATTAAATAGTATATAAAAAATAACTGTGAATGTATTACTCTATTATCAAAATTTTACCTGTTATGAATGAGGTCATGTTACTTTAATATAACTGAAGTATTAATATGCAATACAAATGTTTCCTCGTCGAATATATAGTATGCAAATAAAAACTAGATAATAAAATACTTTTGAAAAATTCTGGTAAGTGGATAAGCATAGAGAAGGGATGCGGGCTGCTGCACGCACCTGGTCCGCCTCACAACATAAACATAGTTACGAAAGAATGAAAGTACGTAACAGTACCATGCACGGCTAGAACAACTAACACACTTTGCAGAAGAAACTTAACACAATATTTTGCTTCATTATGGACTAAAATATCATCAAAAATTTCTTTTCCAAACTGTGTGTTAGTTGTAAATATTGTAGTTATAAATTAATTGTAAAGTTGGGGTTCATAAAATTAAAGTGGAAAATATGTAAATGATCTACTGTCAATTCAAGCTGCAACTGTGATGAAAGATTTTCCATTAAAATGTACACAAGCTGCAAGAATTAGACAACTTTGCTAAACCCGGGTACAGTGGACCCTCAGAAATCGAACACTCCCAACTCGCCCTTTTATGCAAGTTTATTATTGTAAGTGCTTTTATAGGTGTATTTTTGGGGGTCTGAAATGGACTAATCTAATTTACATCATTCCTTATGGGAATAAATTTGTTTGGTAACAGCACTTGAACAGCATTCTGGAATGAAGAATGTTCGATTTCCGGGGGTCCACTGTATCTTTATTGTAAAGACATCTCATCAACCAGTGGCTTTTTCAATTCAATACAGAAACCATATATAAAAAACAGTATAAGATTTGATAATCAGTCCTCCACCCTTGCAAAATTATACAAAGAAGAAAGTGTCTTGCACCCAAGGGACTGATTACCTCATCTTCTATTGTCTTCCATATATATTCCCTGTATTGAAATGAAAAAGCCAGGTATTGCAGGTATCTAATGCATCAACTCGTTTATACTGTACACTACAGATGTCATGTACAGCAGGTATTTTTTATAACACGAAAAACAGCAAACATGAACATTACTCATTAGGTTTTAGTTATTGTATTTTTAATGACCAACTAAGAGTATTTATTTTTAACAAAGAGCAACCTAAATACCAGTTACATAGAACTTCATCATTACGCCTCACCAAAATGGTAAAAGAAGCCTCCATATATAGTTTTAAAAACCTGTACGATAAGGCTCATGAGGCTAGGAGAGAGTGAATCTGGCAAGTGGCAAGTTCAGAGGCAGGGCCAGGAGTTAAGACTCAACACTTGCAACCACATACAGATGAATACACCTCTTCACCTAACCTGTCCCATTTTCTCTCACAGTTTCGTCCAGTTGTTATGGACAAAATGTTGTAAATACAACCTTCACTGCCAATATAATGCCTCTCCACATATGTGTGTACTTGATATTGTCAATGATGGACTGAAAATATTATCTTAAAAGTTTCCCCTGTAGATTACAAATATCTAAATATAACCCTGTTTGATGCATAATTATGAAACTTATTCCATAGAGAATAACAATGCACAATATCGTTACTAGAACAATACACAAATAACCCGCACATAAGAAAAAAAACTTATGACGACAGTTTGGTCTGACTTTGGCTGAAACGTGTGACTAGTTTTAACAGTCCAAGCCGGACTGAAACATCGTCAGAAGTTTCTTTCTCATAATGTCGGTTATTTGTGTCTTATGCCATAGGTGTGTCAGCAAAATAAATACAATACAATAGATACCTGGCAACAAATTACAACATCTAAGTACATAGTACAGTGGTACCCCGAGTTTTGTACATCTCCCAACTCGAACAATTATGTAAGTGTATTATTGTAAGTGCTTTTGTAAGTGTATTTTTGGGGGGTCTGAAACGGACTAATCTAATTTACATTATTCCTTATGGGAACAAATTTGTTCGGTAATGGCACTTGAACAGCCTCCTGGATCGAATTATGGCCGAAACTCGGGGTACCACTGTACAGTGGACCCCCGAGTTACGAGCATAATTCACTCCAGAAGGCTGCTCAAGTGCCATTACCGAATGAATTTTCTCCCTTAAGGTATAATGTCAAGTAGGTTAGTCCATTTCAGACCCCCAAAAATACACTTTCAAAAGCACTTACAATATTACACTTACATAATTGTACGATTTCCAAGGTGCTCGTAACTCGGGGGTCCACTGTATTTGTTTTCTTTTACAAAATTATTTTTGAAGCCTACCTTGTGTAAGAAAATATTTGAAGGTACTCAGAGAGATGAAATAAATCATAAGCTTTTTTGGTTAGCTACTTTACTCCATTTACCAAATTTAATCCATAGAAATGTTTTTATGATAAAAACTATAATACAAATTAAAGTTCAAGCTTAGAGGCCTGTTACATGAACCAGATTTTGAAATAAAATATATTGTCCTGCATATACCAAGTCTCATGCACTATGACACATCTGAAGTACATAAATGAGAAAAATTCAACAAGCAAGGGGAGAAAAATACATACAGTTAAATTAGCTCTTCCATGTATACACAGTGTATTACAAACATTAAGTGCATCACACAGTTTTTAAAGGCACATATGCACTTTTCAAGACATTTACTGAGGAAATGTTGCACTACAAGCAGCTTCTTTACTCCCTGTCCTTGAAGCCACTCGACTT
Source organism: Cherax destructor (assembly GCA_009830355.1). Classification (NCBI taxonomy): domain Eukaryota; kingdom Metazoa; phylum Arthropoda; class Malacostraca; order Decapoda; family Parastacidae; genus Cherax; species Cherax destructor. The sequence continues at coordinate 99,655 of WNWK01005728.1, read as the reverse complement.
GTGTTAAAATGTTTCTGCGACAAATGTCTTGAAAAGTGCCTGTGTCTTTATCAATGTAATACTGTCAGTAACACCATACCTTTCCAGTCATCACACACTATTTTTACATGATGTACCACACATACATTGCAGCATATTTTTTCTATAATAAAAAAACTCAGTAATATCAATGAGATATTTTAAAACATGATTACTATGGTTGAATGTCGCAGTCTGAGGTAAAGCCTAAGTTATGAGTAGCAAATTTGTACTTTCATGTTGAGGTGCACATACTGTACAATACTCTATATAGTTTTAGCTTTCATGGGTACTGCCCCTCCCACTTTCTAAGACTCAAGTCAATTAACTTTTTTTCCTGAATATATTCATAAAAGTTACTTTGCTCGCACTCTAACAGCACATCCATTAAAAACCACTTGTCTCCATTCACTCCTATCTAACATGCCTACACAATCAGAAACATGGTTATAATTGCTGGATGCTCAAGTCCCTAATACTCAAAGCCTCTTTAACCCTTTCCCTCCAACCATTCTTGGTATTCTTCCTTCTCTCCTACCTTCCACTCCAGGGAAGGAGGGAGTATGGAAGAAGTGAATGTTTTCAGATATTTGGGAGCCGACTTGTCAGCGGATGGGTTAATGAAGGATGAGGTTAACCATAGAACTGATGAAGGAAAAAAGGTGAGTGGTGCATTGAGGTATCTGTGGAGACAAAAAATGTTATCCATGGAGGCAAAGAAGGGAATGTATGACAGTATAGTGGTACCAACACTCTTAAATGGGTGTGAAGCATGGGTTGTAAATGCTGAAGCAAGAAGGGACTGGAGGCAGTGGACATAATGTGTCTAAGGGCAATGTGTGGTGTAAATATTATGCAGAGAATTTATAGTGTGGAAATTAGGAGATGTGGAGTTACTAAAAGTATTAGTCAGAGGGATGAAAAGGGGTTGTTGACATGGTTTGGTCATTTATAGAGGGTGGAGCAAAATAGGATAACTTGGAGGGTGTATAAATCTGTAGTGGAAGGGAGGAGGGGTTAAGGTTGTCCTAGGAAAGGATGGAAGGAGGGGAGGGGGGTGGTAAAAGAGGTTTTGTGTGTAAGGGGCTTGGACATGCAGCAGGCATGTGTGAGCATGTTAGATAGGAGTGAATGGAGATGAATGGTTTTTGGGACCTGACAAGCTGTTTTAGTGTAAGAAATATCATATTTTGTGAAGGGATTCAGGGAAACCAGTTAGCCGGACTTGAGTCCTGTAGATGGGAAGTACAATGCCTGCACTTTACAGGAGGGGTCTGAGATATTTGCTGTTTGGAGTGACATCTGAACTGTCATATCTGCACACCTCTGCAAAGACAATGATTGTGTGAATGATGGTGAAGGTGTTTTTCTTTTTTGGGTTACCCTGCCTCAGTGGGAGATGGCCAGAAGGTTGAAAAAAAAAAATTATATATCAGAGTAAAGTGGTGCCAACACTTTTATATGGGTGCGAAGCATGGCTTTTCAATGATGCAGTGAAAAGGATACTAGAGCCAGCAGAGATGTAACACTTGAGGAATTCAGAGTGAATAAATTAAAAGGCAATATGGGGTGACCAAGTGAATAATTCAGAGCTAAGGAGAAGTTGCTGAGGTGGTTTGGGCATGTAGAGAGGATGGACAAGGATACATTGATGAAGTTGATATATAAATTTGGCATGGAAGTTAGATGGGGAAGGAGTCATCCCAAGAATGGTTGGAGGGAGGGGAAACAAGAGGTTTTGAGTTTTAGTGGCTTGAAAATCCAGCAGGCTTGTGTGAGCATGTTACATAGGAGTGAATGGAGAAGAGTCATTTTTAATAAATGTGCTGTTGGAGTGTGAGCAGGGTAACTTTTATGAAGAGATTCAGAGGAAACTGGTTAGTCAGACTTGAGTCCTGGAGGTGGGAAGGGCAGTGCCTGCACTCTGCAGGATGGGTGGGGATGCGGCAGACAGAGGGGTAATCTGACTGTGATGTCAGCACACTTCTGGAAAGATGACAATTGAGTGAATGATGGTGAATGCAGTTTCTTCTTTAGGTCACCCTGCCTTAGCAGGAAATGGCCATTAAGGTAAAAAAAAAAAAAAAGATATATATAGATATAGATATTACTGACGTATCACTTTAGTATGATCTTTTTATTTTAAAATGAAAATAAAATTTACTTAAAAATCCAGAATGCACATAGTATTTATCTTTTAGAAAGTTTCCTTTTGCGTCCCCTACACTGTCCTGACCTCTTGCCCCTTAGCATGTTATCAGAGAGACCAGCAACACCCTTGGCCGCTGAAGAAACTGCATCACGCTTGATACGTCTGCACAGCCCCTGGTAGCCCTTACGGGTTTGTTTCAGGTTGGCAAAGTCAATATCATAGAGGAAGCCAGCTATAAGCAGTGTGATGGATGATTCTCCTTTATTGTAAGCTTCCTCAAGGTCAGTATTTGTTCGTTCATCATACCGCCACCATCCTGTGGGACAGTCATGCACTCAGTATCTACTAAATTCTTTTCAGGCCAGTGTAACATTTTCCAATAAATTATACCATAACTCTCACATTTGACATTTTCTAACATCACCATAAATACTGATGATGGATGAAAAGTGAACAATAACATTATAAATACTGATGATGGATGAAAAGCGAACAATAACATAATAAATACTGATGATGGATGATAAGTGAACAATAACATCATAAATACTGATGATGGATGAAAAGTGAACAATAACATCATAAATACTGATGATGGATGATAAGTGAACAATAACATCATAAATACTGATGATGGATGATAAGTGAACAATAACATCATAAATACTGATGATGGATGATAAGTGAACAATAACATCATAAATACTGATGATGGATGATAAGTGAACAATAACATCATAAATACTGATGATGGATGATAAGTGAACAATAACATCATAAATACTGATGATGGATGATAAGTGAACAATAATACCCATAAACATTAATGATGGATGAAAAGTGAACAAAAACATCAACAACAAAATGAGACAAAAACAGCTCTACATATTGCCACTGAAGATAATCTTCTTTGAGAATGAAATACAGTGGACCCCCGGTGTTCGTCCTGCTCCAAACTCGCCCTTTTATGTAAGTGTATTTTTTTAAATGCTTTTGTAAGTGTATTTTTGGGGGTCTAAAAGGACTAGTCTACTTTACATTATTCCTTATGGGAATAAATTCGTTTGGTAATGGCACTTGAACAGCATTCTGGAACGAAAAAATCATGAAAACCGGGGGTCCACTGTATACATGTTATTTTTTTTTAACCTGCATTGCATCCTTCTGTCAAAGTAGCTCCTTGCTTTCCATTTTTCAAACAGTTATCACCATATTTATAAATAAATAAAAGGGGACCATCAAGGCTTTAGTCTGCCATGATTTACAGGACAACTCAATACAGTGGTCCCTCGGTTTTCACTGAAAATTCGTTCCAGAATGCTGCTCAAGTGCCATTACTGAACGAATTTACTTCCTTAAGAAATAATGTCACGTAGGTTAGTCTAAAAATACACTTGCAACAGCAGTTAGGAAAATACACTTACATAAATGTTCGAGTTTGGAGATGCACGAAAACCGAGGGACCACTGTACAGTGGACCCCTGGTTTACGTACTGCTCCAAACTCGAACAATTATGTAAGTGTATTTTTGTAAGTGCTTTTGTAAGTGTATTTTTGGGGATCTAAAAGGACTAATGTAATTTACATTATTCCTTATGGGAACAAATTCGTTTGGTAACGGCACTTGAACAGCATTCTTTAACGAATTAATTACGTAAACTGGGGGTCCACTGTATAAGGTATGGCAAGTCATGCCATTAAAACATTAATGCAAAGTAGGTGTAGTAGAATGGATGTTAACAGTGGGTGGTGGGGGTTTAGTTACCAGGGGACTACACTCTCCAATTACAATACAAACTTTCATTTTAGAAAGATATACAGTGGACCCCCGAGTTTCGTAAAAACTTCACTCCTGAAGTCTGCTCAAGTGCCATTACCGAACGAATTTACCCCCTTAAGGAAAAATGTCACGTAGGTTAGTCTATTTCAGACCCCCAAAAATACTTTTCCACAAGCAGTTACAATATTATACTTACATAAATGTACGATTTCCGGGGTTTACGAAACTCGGGGGTCCACTGTACAAATGCAGAAAGTTTCAAAGTTAAAGAAAAGTGGGTCTTAAGATAACAACTACGGCATCCCACAAACTAGCTATCGAACTGAAGATAACAACTAAGGTTCCCCACAAACTAGCTATCGAACTGAAGATAACAACTAAGGCACCCCACAAACTAGCTATCGAACTGAAGATAACAACTAAGGCATTCCACAAACTAGCTATCAAACTGACTGATAGTTCAATCATGGACCATTACCAAGGTATGAGTCAGAGAGAGAGAAAAAGTCTAATCAGGTGAAGATGGGTTAGGAGACAGTCAAGGTAAGATTAGAAGTTAGGAGTATCAAAAGTTTAGAAGAGGCTATGAGACAGCCAAGGTAATATTATAAGAGGTTAGGATACTTTCTAGGTAATATTATAAGAGGTTAGGGTACAGTCAAGGTTGTCACGAGTGTTCTGAAGATTAGAACATTTGACACTGGGAAAGGCAAGCATCAAGACAAACAAGCCAAGACCAAGATTCAAGACAAGATAAGCAAAAGACAAATTACTGAAAGAAAGAAAAACACCCACAGATAAAAGATATGAAATAACAAGTGAACAGGACCTAAACAGTTTCCTCACAGACTGAGTCCTAATGGAAGCACTAACCAATAATATCAATAATATGTAAAAATACCAGAGTGAAAATAGGAAATAAAACCAGAGTGCTTTCATGTGCTTACACACACCTTCCTCTGAAGATATGTGTTTAAGCACATGAAAGAGCTCAGGTTTTATTTCCTATTTTCACTGTGGTATTTTTACATAGTATGTATTTGCAATCATGTGTTATATTGTGATTTCTTCCATGTCAATAATATACAGAGTACTTCATTGCTAGCTAGTACTTGACTAGCCAAGAAACTTTCCTCCCACTAACATTATCATTATTAATCTTTACACTACTATTTTTTCTTTGAATCCAATTCATATATGTATGTACATAAATACTTTACCATTGTTTACAATAAACAATACATCTGAAATCTGTAATTTGTATTAATTAATATCACATAGCATTGCTAATTTTATACAAGAGCAATACTTTCAGAGGCACAGCATACAGAAACAAAAAAATAATTCTAGGAGTGAATATTTATGGTTACTGTGGTGCATATGAGAAATAAAAAGTGACTTACCATTACGTCCTTCATAGAACCACTGATATCCTCCTGGGAGAACCTCTTCCTTCTCCCCCTCTATAGCTGAGAGGAGAGTCGGGTGATCGAGAAAGTCTGCGGGTATCTCCTGCCGACACATAGCACACCTCTTGCTCTGGTTTGCTACACCCTATTAAAGTAGAAGCAAATTTATGCACAATCACTATAGCATAGTGTTTAAGCTGTATGCAACAAAATGCACATACTTCAGTCAAATACAGAAGCTTACTGTGTAGATGAAACATTTCAAGCAACAATAAAGCTACCCTGCTGTTGCACATGTATCTTACAAACAAACAAACAAATTTTATTTCTTCGCAATTTTACATAGAAGTTTACATAGAAGTGCAAGGAGAGCCACTAACATGCCATGGCATTAGGAGCAGCTTAATCTAATGGCTTAAAGACTATGTACATAATATTGGAGAAATTGATTGAGTTTGACTTGTTTAAATATTGTTCAGAATACAATATGATAATATTTCATTGTTCAATTTACATTGAGGTGATACTACATTGTAACAAGTGTTTAGTAGGATGGTATTTAATAGTAAAAATTGAAATTATCTTAAGGAAAATAACATTTAGCATTTTTAAAAGTAATTTACAGAATGCGTATTTAGTTTAGGGTGAGTAGGTGGTAATATAATAGTAATATAATGGTAAAAATTGAAATTATCTTACAGGAAAATAACACTGAGTAATTTTTGAGTATGAGTATTTAATTAAGGGTGAGTAGGTGGTTTTTGAGAAGAGTCTTAAAATGATTTTCAGACAAGGTTATTTTAGTATTTACTGGTAATGAATTCCAGATTCTATTCATATTATATACCATTTTCAATACTGAGATTGTGTTTATACATGGAGGGCACTGTTCATTCATCACAGAAATCAGCTACATTTGGCTTAGAGACAAGATTTAAAAAATTCTGGATCTTATCACTTAATAAGCTACATGTATGGATAGCCTATGAGATTATGGTTAAAATTCCAGGATATGAAATTTTATGGAAAAATAACTTTCACCTTAAATAATACGTACAATTTATTTTTTATAGAAAACTTACCTTGACACAAAGGAAGCAAAAAATGTGAGAGCAAGGAAGGCGGACTGGGTGAACACACTTCTGTAAGCAAACTGCACATTCAAGTTCTTCATCTTCATTTTCACTTTTCTGTTGTTGCTGGAGCATACTTGTTTCACCTACCAGAGGAAAAAAATACATGCAGGCTATGATACATTTAAAAGTTTTGGCTGTTGTCTGTGTGTTAGGTTAGCCAGTGTTATGATGGTTAAGGAGGAAGAGGCAGCAATTTGCCTGAAATGCTCAGCATAACAAGTGGCTTTCTATATAGTAGTATGTCATTAATGTCAGCTAGGCCTGTATACCTTGTACATGTACAGTGGTACCTCGGTTAACGATGGTCCCCAAACTCACCCTTTTATGTAAGTTTATTTTTTTAAATGCTTTTGTAAGTGTATTTTTTGGGGTCTAAAAGGACTAGTCTATTTTACATTATTCCTAATGGGGATAAATTCGTTTGGTAATGGCACTTGAACAGCATTCTGGAATGAAAAAATATCGTTAACCGAGGTACCACTGTACTTGCAGAAATAATTACGTATATTATGCTAATATTATTATTATTATTATTATTACTAACCATGGAACTGACGAAGGAAAAATGATGGGTGGCACACTGAGGCATCTGTATAGACAAAGCACTTTATCCATGGAGGCAAATAAGGGAATGTACCAGAGCATAATGGTACCAACACTGTTGTATGGGTATGAAGCATGAGTTTTGAATGTTGCAGCGAGGAGGCTACAAGCAGTAGAGATGTCATGTTTAAGGGTAACAGAGAATTCAAAGTTTGGAGTTTAGGAGTTGTCAAGTTACCAAAGCCATATTCATAGGGCAGAAGAGGGGTCGTTGAAGTGATTTGGATACTTAGAGGATGGGGAAAGACAGGATGACTAGGAGGGTGCATAAATCTGGGGTTGAGGGAAGGCAGGGTAGGGGTTATCCTAAGAAAGGTTGGAGTGAGAGGGTACAGGAGGTTTTGAGTGCTAAGGGCTTAGGCATCCAACAAGTTTGTGTGAGCATGTTAGACAGGCATGAGTTGAGGCAAGAAGCTTTTATGATCTGACATGCTGTTGGTGTAAACAAGGCAACATTTATGAAAGGATTCAGGGAAACCGGTCAGTCAGACCGGAGGGGGGAAGTACAATGCCTGCACTCTGAAGGAGGGGTGGGGGGTTGTTATAATTTGAAGGATCATCTAAACTGATGTTGGCACCTCTGGCTCACCCTAGTACCATATATACCAGCTCACCCTAGTACCATATATACTGGCTCAGGCTCTGGTTCCAACTTTGAGTTTGTAGAAATATAATTCTAGACACTGGCTGTTAACAGTGGTGTACATAGGAGGCCCCACTTTACAGCATTTCACTTTATGGTGTTTTGCTAATACAGTGGTTTTCAATTACAGTGGACCCTTGGTTATCGGCCGTAATCCATTCCAGAAGCTCAGCCTAAAACCGAAATGGCCTATAACCGAAATAATTTTCCCCATAAGAATTAATGTAAATACAATTAATCCGTTCCAGAAGACTAATGCTGGCTTCTGGAAGATAGGGAGGAGGAAATAGGGAGTAGTTATTGTTTGGAAGGGGAATCCCCCTCCATAAAGACTTCAGGTAACAAGTCCTTATCTGGGGTTACTTCCTTTCTTTTTCTTTTAATGCCACTAAGACCAGCTTGAGTCACTGGAACCCCGTCTAGAAAAATAACTGTCCAGAGTGGTATGTTTCTGGCGTCTCTAAGATTTCCCTGAAGTGGGACAAGGTTTTGTCACTAAACATGTTGCAGATATGGCTTGTTTCAGCTTGGTCAGGATGGTATTTTTCAACAAAACTTTGTAACCTATTCCACATTCCACACATTTCCTTAATCACTTTACTAGGAACTTTCTTGGGAGCCATGGTTACTTATTTTGCAGTTGCACTGACAAAAAAAATGGAAAACAAGCAAAATGTTTGGATGAATGAGCAGAAGCTTCCTCACGCACCGAGAGACACAGGCAAACTGAAGCGCAAGCGGCCCCAGCCAGCGGACAGACACGTCCCATACGGCCGATAACCGGGAGCCGAAAAAACGGCCTATAACTGAGTTGGCAGATAACAGGAACGGCCGATAACCGAGGGTCCACTGTATACCCATTCTTCATTCATTCAGACTTCCTACAATAAATATATTTATCACTCACTATAGGCTAAGGACGAAAATATTTTAAAGTACAGGAGGGCCCCACTTATATGGCGGGTTAAGTTCCAGGCTACCGCTGTAAAGTGAAAATCGCCAAAAGAAAATCATCCTCTTTTTAATGTTTAAAAACATATAAATGCCTGATGACATGTTTACACTATCATATAATAAGTCTGCAATAGAAAAAAAAACAATAAAAAAGTAAAAGTAAATCCTTGATATACATAGGCAACATTTACAAAGGTAACATTTACAAATGCAACATTTACAAATGCAACATTTACAAAGGCAACATTATAAGGTAACTTAACCTAGGATGTCTGCACAATCCTCAAGAAATATTGAAAACTTTTCAGAATTTTAAAATGAAATCTTGTACAAAAGTATGTATAGTTAAAACAGCCTACTGTATATTTTAAAGGTCAGGTTTTGGACACTATAATAATATAATACATATAATAATATCTTTATTTCTACAAGTACATATACAGTGGTACCCCGGTTTACGATGGTCCCCAAACTCACCCTTTTATGTAAGTTTATTTTTTTAAATGCTTTTGTAAGTGTAATTTTGGGGGTCTAAAAGGACTAGTCTATTTTACAACTTTTCTTAAGGAGATAAATTCGTTTGGTAATGGCACTTGAACAGCATTCTGGAATGAAAAAATATCGTAAACCGGGGTACCACTGTACAAGGTATACAGGCCTAGCTGACATCAATGACATACTACGTACTATATAGAAAGCTGCTTGTTATGCAGAGCATTTCAGGCAAATTAGGTCAGTTTTGTCCCAGGATGCAACCCACACCAGTTGACTAACTCCCAGGTACCCATTTTATACTGATGGGTGAACATGGACAGCAGGTGTCTTATGGAAACACGTCCTAATGTTTTCCAGCCGTACCAGAGATTCAAACTCCAGACCTCAGTGTGTGAGCTGAGTGTGCTAGCAATCGAGCTAAGGGACATCCTAAACTGCTGTACGAGCCTTTCAGGTTTATTATTACATGCATCAGGGAGGGAGCACTAATACTTTATTGAGACATGGTACAATGATACATGGTAGACAAGAAATATAGTTATTAATGAGATGTACATGCCAAAAGCCCCTAATACAGTGGACCCTCGAGTATCGTAATTAATACGTTCCAGGAGCTATTACTTAACACGAAGTTTACGAAATTCGAACCCTTATTTCCCATAAGAAATAATGTAAATACAATTAATCCGTTTCACAAAAAAATATTCACATACAAAATAATTAAAAATAATATATATATACATTTACTTACCTTTATTGAAGAGTTGCAGGCATCTGGAAGATAGGGTAATGAGTAATGAAGGTCCTGTTGGGCATTTTCTTCCAAAACAGGCCTGTTTCATCACAATTAAACACTTGTTGGGGGAGGAATTCTTCAGCCTCTACGAAGGGGAATCCCCACTCCCTGCATGCCTGCTACACTCCCTGCATGCCTGCTACACTCCCTGCATGCCTGCTACACTCCCTGCATGCCTGCTACACTCCCTGCATGCCTGCTACACTCCCTGCATGCCTGCTACACTCCCTGCATGAATGCTACACTACCTGCATCAATGCTAAACTCCCTGCATCAATGCTAAACTCCCTGCATCAATGCTAAACTCCCTGCATCAATGCTAAACTCCCTGCATCAATGCTAAACTCCCTGCATCAATGCTAAACTCCCTGCATCAATGCAAAACTCCCTGCATCAATGCTAAACTCCCTGCATCAATGCTAAACTCCCTGCATCAATGCTACACTCCCTGCATGCCTGCTAAACTCCCTGCATGCCTGCTAAACTCCCTGCATGAATGCTACACTCCCTGCATGCCTGCTAATCTCCCTGCATGAATGCTAAACTCCCTGCATCAATACTAAACTCCCTGCATCAATGCTAAACTCCCTGCATCAATGCTAAACTCCCTGTATCAATGCTAAACTCCTTGCATGAATGCTACACTCCCTGCATGAATGCTACACTCCCTGCATGAATGCTAAACTCCCTGAATGAATGCTAAACTCCCTGCATGAATGCTAAAATCCCTGCATGAATGCTAAAATCCCTGCATGCCTGGTAAACTCCCTGCATTAACTAAACTCCTTGCATCAATGCTAAACTCCCTGCATCAATGCTAAACTCCCTGCATCAATGCTAAACTCCCTGCATCAATGCTACACTCCCTGCATGCCTGCTAAACTCCCTGCATGCCTGCTAAACTCCCTGCATCAATGCTACACTCCCTGCATGCCTGGTAAACTCCCTGCATTAACTAAACTCCTTGCATCAATGCTAAACTCCCTGCATCAATGCTAAACTCCCTGCATCAATGCTAAACTCCCTGCATCAATGCTACACTCCCTGCATGCCTGCTACACTCCCTGCATCAATGCTACACTCCCTGCATGCCTGCTAAACTCCCTGCATGCCTGCTAAACTCCCTGCATGCCTGCTAAACTCCCTTCATGCCTGCTAAACTCCCTGCATGAATGCTAAACTCCCTGCATGAATGCTAAACTCCCTGCATGAATGCTACACTCCCTGCATGCCTGCTACAATCACTGCATGAATGCTACACTCACTGCATGAATGCTACCACAGGGGTGCGACTAGGAAGCTTCTTTGGACCCATGGTGACTTATTTCACAGTGACAGTCACTAAACCACCAAAAGAGACACCAAATGTATTGTGAATGTTTGAAAGAGCGCGCTGGGTAATGTTCTCTCAATGGTAAACAACGCTTCACTGGCGGGCATCCTGCGTCCTGCGCAGGCGCGGAGCAGGCGGACAGGTCTAATACGTTACGAAACACGAGCCAGTTTACGATTCTCGAAATCGAAAAAAGCTTACGAAACACGATTTTTACGAAATAAGAACCTTACGAAACTCGGGGGTCCACTGTATGCTGTGCATTGCGGGTCATATAGTACTTAGATTAATGAGAGTAATTCAGATTTGATCCAAGGAAAGGGAGGACATATCCAATTCCTTGAATCAAAAGCCCCTCACCAGCATTACAGCAACTCCATTAAGGTTTGGTGCTTTCCTGTGAATATAATAATTAAAATGTCTAAAGTAACAAATTTTATTAAATATAAATGAATTAAATTTCTATAAAAGTAGCATTTAAACAAAATAAATATACATACATACGTCTTACATATACTACAGAAATGTACGTACATACATTACATACAAGCAGTATTTATATAAATATTTATTCAGGTAAAGTTCTAAACCCAAAAGGACCGGTGGAGGCTTGATCCTCCATCCAGTGACTGTGGTACTGGTCTGTGATCACTCAGGTTGTTGGTGGCTGCCAAGGGTTACATTAAGCACATGATTATTAGCATTCAATAGTGATAAAGTTTAGAAAGGTTAAATTTTTACCTTCACAGTCATCGGACTTTTCCTTGAGACTTGTTAAACCAAGTTCTTCTTTGGCCTCGGCTTCTGCCATCACTCTCTATGTTCCTTGGGTGTACCAAGTTCCTTGGTTATAACTTTCCTGGGTGTACCAAGTTCCTTGGTTATAACTTTCCTAGGTATACCAAGTTCCTTGGATACAAGTTTCTTGGATATTAGTTCCTTGGATATAGAGAGTTCCTTGGATATAGAGTTACTTGGATAGAGAGAGTTCCTTGGATATAGAGTTCCTTGGATATAGAGTTCCTTGGATATAGAGAGTTCCTTGGATAGAGAGAGTTCCTTGGATATAGAGAGTTCCTTGGATATAGAGAGTTCCTTGGATATAGAGAGTTCCTTGGATATAGAGAGTTCCTTGGATATAGAGAGTTCCTTGGATATAGAGAGTTCCTTGGATATAGAGAGTTCCTTGGATATAGAGAGTTCCTTGGATATAGAGAGTTCCTTGGATATAGAGAGTTCCTTGGATATAGAGAGTTCCTTGGATATAGAGTTCCTTGGATATAGAGAGTTCCTTGGATATAGAGAGTTCCTTGGATATAGAGAGTTCCTTGGATTTATAGAGAGTTCCTTGGATATAGAGAGTTCCTTGGATATAGAGAGTTCCTTGGATATAGAGAGTTCCTTGGATATAGAGAGTTCCTTGGATATAGAGAGTTCCTTGGATATAGAGAGTTCCTTGGATATAGAGAGTTCCTTGGATATAGAGAGTTCCTTGGATATAGAGAGTTCCTTGGATATAGAGAGTTCCTTGGATATAGAGAGTTCCTTGGATATAGAGAGTTCCTTGGATATAGAGAGTTCCTTGGATATAGAGAGTTCCTTGGATATAGAGAGTTCCTTGGATATAGAGAGTTCCTTGGATATAGAGAGTTCCTTGGATATAGAGAGTTCCTTGGATATAGAGAGTTCCTTGGATATAGAGAGTTCCTTGGATATAGAGAGTTCCTTGGATATAGAGAGTTCCTTGGATATAGAGAGTTCCTTGGATATAGAGAGTTCCTTGGATATAGAGAGTTCCTTGGATATAGAGAGTTCCTTGGATATAGAGAGTTCCTTGGATATAGAGTTCCTTGGATATAGAGAGTTCCTTGGATATAGAGAGTTCCTTGGATATAGAGAGTTCCTTGGATATAGAGAGTTCCTTGGATATAGAGAGTTCCTTGGATATAGAGAGTTCCTTGGATATAGAGAGTTCCTTGGATATAGAGAGTTCCTTGGATATAGAGAGTTCCTTGGATATAGAGAGTTCCTTGGATATAGAGAGTTCCTTGGATATAGAGAGTTCCTTGGATATAGAGAGTTCCTTGGATATAGAGAGTTCCTTGGATATAGAGAGTTCCTTGGATATAGAGAGTTCCTTGGATATAGAGAGTTCCTTGGATATAGAGAGTTCCTTGGATATAGAGAGTTCCTTGGATATAGAGAGTTCCTTGGATATAGAGAGTTCCTTGGATATAGAGTTCCTTGGATATAGAGAGTTCCTTGGATATAAAAGTTCCTTGGATATAGAGAGTTCCTTGGATATGAGAGTTCCTTGGATATAGAGAGTTCCTTGGATAGAGAGTTCCTTGGATATAGAGTTACTTGGATATAGAGAGTTCCTTGGATATAGAGAGTTCCTTGGATATAGAGTTCCTAGGATATAGAGTTCCTTGGATATAGAGAGTTCCTTGGATATAGAGAGTTCCTTGGATAGAGAGTTCCTAGGATATAGAAAGTTCCTTGGATATAGAAAGTTCCTTGGATATAAGTTCTTTGGATATTAGTTCCTTGGATATAGCAAGTTCCTTGGATATAGCAAGTTCCTTGGATATAGCAAGTTCCTTGGATATAGCAAGTTCCTTGGATATAGCAAGTTCCTTGGATATAGCAAGTTCCTTGGATATAGCAAGTTCCTTGGATATAGCAAGTTCCTTGGATATAGCAAGTTCCTTGGATATAGCAAGTAAGTTCCTTGGATATAGCAAGTAAGTTCCTTGGATATAGCAAGTAAGTTCCTTGGATATAGCAAGTAAGTTCCTTGGATATAGCAAGTAAGTTCCTTGGATATAGCAAGTAAGTTCCTTGGATATAGCAAGTTCCGGGCCGCGGGGGCGTTGACCCCTGGAATTCTCTCCAGGTAGACTCCAGGTAGATAGCAAGTAAGTTCCTTGGAAATAGCAAGTAAGTTCCTTGGAAATAGCAAGTAAGTTCCTTGGAAATAGCAAGTAAGTTCCTTGGATATAGCAAGTAAGTTCCTTGGATATAGCAAGTTCCTTGGATATAACGAGTGGTTCATCAGGGGTACCTCTTTACATAGTGACTCAGTATAAGAGTGTACATAACATCAAAGCTCCACTAGGAGAGTGGGTGTTCAGGTTCCTTTATGTATACGAGGCTCCTCTATGTGTTCTGAGGCTCCTCTATGTGTTCTGAGGCTCCTCTATGTGTTCTGAGGCTCCTCTATGTGTTCTGAGGCTCCTCTATGTGTTCTGAGGCTCCTCTATGTGTTCTGAGGCTCCTCTATGTGTTCTGAGGCTCCTCTATGTGTTCTGAGGCTCCTCTATGTGTTCTGAGGCTCCTCTATGTGTTCTGAGGCTCCTCTATGTATATGAGGCTCCTCTATGTATATGAGGCTCCTCTATGTATATGAGGCTCCTCTATGTATATGAGGCTCCTCTATGTATATGAGGCTCCTCTATGTATGAGGCTCCTCTATGTATATGAGGCTCCTCTATGTATATGAGGCTCCTCTATGTATATGAGGCTCCTCTATGTGTTCTGAGGCTCCTCTATGTGTTCTGAGGCTCCTCTATGTGTTCTGAGGCTCCTCTATGTGTTCTGAGGCTCCTCTATGTGTTCTGAGGCTCCTCTATGTGTTCTGAGGCTCCTCTATGTGTTCTGAGGCTCCTCTATGTGTTCTGAGGCTCCTCTATGTGTTCTGAGGCTCCTCTATGTGTTCTGAGGCTCCTCTATGTGTTCTGAGGCTCCTCTATGTGTTCTGAGGCTCCTCTATGTGCTGAGACTTCTTTATGTGCTCTGAGGTTCCTCTATGTATATAAGGCTCCTTTATGTGCTCTGAGGTTCCTCTATGTATATAAGGCTCCTTTATGTGCTCTGAGGCTCCTCTATGTGCTGAGGCTCCTTTATGTGCTCTGAGGCTCCTTTATGTGCTATGAGACTCCTCTATGTGCTGAGGCTCCTTTGTGCTGAGGCTCCTTTGTGCTATGAGGCTCCTCTATGTGCTGAGGCTCCTTTATGTGCTATGAGGCTCCTCTGTGTTGAGGCTTTGTGCTATGAAGCTCCTCTATGTGCTGAGGCTCCTTTACGTGCTCTGAGGTTTCTCTATGTATACGAGGGTCCTCTATATGCTCTGAGGCTCCTCTATGTGTTTCAAGATTCTTGCTTCTTTGTGCTGAAGAAGACCTGTTGACTGTTAACTGTTGCCTGCTGACTGTTGCCTGCTGACTGTTGACTGCTGACTGTTGACTGCTGCTCTCCTGCTTAGTGTTGTCAGGGTTGTTAAGGAACACCAAAACTTACGTCTTATAAAGCTCTGCTTCTCGGGGCTCCGGGGAAAATGTATTGCCCAAATATTGGCGAAAATTTTAAATGAAACAAAGTTATTTCTGGAAAAATAAACAAGTGGATTAAGTGAACTTCCTTGTCCAAGTGCTGTTAGAGCCAGACATCTATGTTAAAGCTTGTTATAGCAGGAACCAGGTCAAGAAGACAGCCAAAGGTACTTAATGAATATAGCCACAGAAAGGCAAGAGAGTGATTTCTATTATAACTAATACGTTTATTCAGGTAAACACAAATACAGTTACATAAATTATCATACATAGCAGCATATGTGTAGAGATTTTTTTTTTAGATTTTGCCACCGAAGTGGCTAGTTTATTGTGCACCCCATATCCATCCTGTGGACGGTAGCGCAAGAGCATATGGATACACAAAAGGCCTAGGCACTAGGCCCCAAAGGGGTTAACAATTGTACATTTGGGTTTATATCTAAATTTCAATTATCTGTTACAAACAGGTATCTTATTTCATGAATAAGATATCTTGACATGTCACATAGGTTATTATATTGTCTATCTCTATATTCCTCAATAAGTGCACAATTAAGCACATAGTGTTCAAGACAGTGACCATATGCCTGATCACATAATTTGCATTTAGTTTGATCATCATCTGTCTCCCAAACTGTCAGAAGTACCTGTAGCCAAGCCTAAGCCTGGCCACTAAAACATCAGTCAGTCTGTTCACATTGCAAGTTGCTCCACAAACATGCCCATCTGTGCTCGCATTATCATGAGCACAGATAGGCACGTTCATGGAAATTAATTTGGATTTATATCTACAGTTCACTTATCTGTTATAAGCAAATTTAGGAAATTTGCTTAGAATAAGTGGTATCCTACCTTCACTAATAAGATATCTTGACATGTAATAATAATAATAATAATATTTTTATTTCTATGCATGTTACAAGTGTACAATGTTATTGGTAGTTACAATTATAAAACTGTAATGCAAGGAGAGCCACTGGCATGCCATGGCATTAGGGGCAGTTTATTCTAGAGACTTATTCACTAAGTACTTAATGCTAAATAAATTGATTGAGTTTATTCTAGTTCTGTATTATTTAAATTATAATATGGTTATACATACTATTATAAGACAATACAAGAGAAATTGGTTGAGTTTAATCTAGTTGTATAATTTATTTCAAGTTACAGTATGTTGATGCTATACTAGTATAATAACAATACTAGAATTTTTTTTAGAGTTTCTTCTAGATATATATTTTATTTCAAATTAAGAAAATGATGATACTATAAGATTTTAAATGACAATATGATGATATGAAATTGCAACAAGTGTTAAGGAGGATGAACATATCAAATTGAGCTCTTCTTAAGTAAAATAATATTGGGTTTGGAAGTTTGTTACAGTATGAGTATTTAGTATAGGGTGAGTAGGTGATTTTTGAGAAGAGTCTTGAATTGATTTTCCGACAAGGTTAACTTGATATTTACTGGTAATGAATTCCAGATTCTGGGGCCCTTTATGTGCATAGAATTTTTACATTGGTTAGTATGGACTCGGGGTATGTCAAATAGTGATCTGTGTCTTGTGTCATGTTCGTGGGACCTATTAAAGTTGTTGAGGAGAATTCTGAGCGCAGGGTTGATATTAGCATGTAGAGTTTTATGTATGTAGAAGGCACATGAATAGGTATGAATATTTTTATGGTGAGTAGTTTTAAGGTTCTGAATATAGGTGGAGTATGCTGTCTAGAGTGGGAATTTGTTATCATCTGACTGCAGCCTTTTGCTGGGTTATGAGTGGTCTAAGGTGATTTAATGTTGTTGAGCCCCATGCACAGATTCCATAGGTGAGATAAGGGTAGATAAGAGAATGATATAGTGCAATGAGAGCTGGTTGAGGCATATAATGCGTATCTTAGATAATATACCTACTGTCCTTGAGATTTTCTTGGAAATTTGTTGTATGTGTGTTTGGAATTTAAGACTACTGTCAAGGTGGATTCCTAGGAATTTTCCCTCTGTGAGCCTTGTGATGGGTGAACCATTTAGCGTTATGTTAAGTGGAACATTTGTAGCTTTGTTTCCAAACTGAATGTAGTAGGTCTTGTCCGTATTGAGAGTAAGCTTATTTGTCATCATCCATGTTGATATTTTCTGTAATTCGGCATTAACTGTGTTGGCTAGTACGACTGGATTTGGGTGAGAGAAGACATATGTTGTGTCATCTGCAAACAAATGGGTTTGAGTAGTTGTGATGCATTCGGTAGGTCATTTATGTAAATGAGGAATAGGAGTGGCCCCAGGACACTACCTTGAGGGACACCGACTGTAATTTGTTGTGTGGAAGAGTTCTCTCCATTTGTGTTCACGTACTGACTTCTGTTGCTAAGGTACGACTTTAGGTAGTTGAGGGTGCCCCTAATACCATAGTGCGCTAATTTTGTGAGCAATAAATCATGGTCGACTGTATCAAATGCTTTGCGTAGGTCTAGAAGATTCCCAGCGGAACTTCTTTCTTCTCAAGTGCGGTGTATATTAACTCTAACATGTGTGTTATAGCATCGTTTGTGCTCTTGTTGGTCCTGAATCCAAATTGACAGGGGTTTAGTACATTGTGTGAGACGAGGTAGGAATAGATCTGTTTATGAATTAATTTTCGAAGATTTTAGAAAGCAGTGGTAAATTTGAGATTGGTCTATAATTGTTCAAGTCAGTTTGGTCACCTCCTTTGTGGATCGGGTGACCCTAGCTATTTGAGTCCTATCCGAACACACTATTCCTAGCCCCAACCACCAAATAGAAGTTTCACTTATAATCAACACATTAAAAAACAAAGCAGGTGACCTAAATAACTTACCACCTTATATATACAAAAAGCCTCTCAAGTTTTCTCACCAATTATTGCAACACTTTTAACAAATCCATTGAATCCTCTACCTTCCCATCAATACTCAAAATAGCATGGATCACCCCAATACATAAGGGAGGAGATCAAGCAGACCTGAATAACTACAGGCCGATATCTAACTTACCCCTTCTTTCTAAAATCTTGAAAAATTAATTCATAGACAATATATTCCTACCTCGTCTCCACAAAGTGTACTAAACCACTGTCAATTTGGATTCAGGACTAATAAAGACAAACGATGCTATAACACATGTTAGAAATAATTTACACCGCCCTTGAGAAAAAGAAATCCCGCTGGGAATCTTCATAGACTACAAAGCTTTTTATACAGTTGAACCCTGATCTTTTTCACAAAATTATGCACTATGGTATAAGGGCACTCCTTAAACTACCTAAAGTCATACCTTAGCAACAGAAAGCAATACGTGAACACAAATGGAAGAACTCTTCCACCACAACAAATTACAGTCGGGTCCCTCAAGGTAGTGTCCTGGGCCACTCCTTTCCTCATTTACATAAAGACCTACCAATGCATCACAACTACTCAAACCCATTTGTTTGCAGATGACACAACATATGTTCTCTCTCACCCAAATCCAGTCGTACTAGCCAACACAGTTAATGCTGAATTCAGAAAATATCAACATGGATGATGACAATAAACTTACTCTCAATACGACAAGACCTACTTCATTCAGTTTGGAAACAAAGCTCAAATGTTCCACTTAACATACTATAATGGTTCACCCATCACAAGCTCACAGAGGGAAAATTCTAGGAATCACCTTGACAGTAGGTCTCAAATTTCCAAACACACATACAACAAATTTCCAAGAAAATCTCAAAGACAGTAGGTATATTATCAAGATACGTCTATTATTGCCTCAACCAGCTCTCATTGCACTATATCATCCTCTTATCTACCTTATCTCACCTATGGAATCTGCATGGGGCTAACAACATCAATAACTCACCTTAGACCACTCATAACCACAAAAGGCTGCAGTCAGGATGATAACAAATTCCCACTCAGCAGCATACTCCACCTATATTCAAAAACCTAAACTACTCACCATAAAATATTCATACCTATTCATGTGCCTTCTACATACATAAAACTCTCATGCTAATATTAACCCTCCCTCAGAATTCTCCTCACTAACTTTAAAGGCCACATGACATACACAGACACAGATCACTTTTGACATACCCAGTCCATACTAACCAATGTAAAATTCTATGCACATAAAGGCCCCAGAATCTGGAATTCATTACCTTAATAGAATGAAGTTTATGTAGCAGATCAGACCAGCGTTGTTGCCAACGGGTGCGAAGGTGGGTAGCAATGACAGCAAAATAGTCTGTGAATGGAACACCTCTATATGAAACTGGAAGGTCATGTACTGCTGACCGCTCAGCAGTGTCTGCCTGTTCATTGCCCTGTACGTCAACATGACCAGGGACCCAACAAAAAACAATATCTTTGTGTTTGCTAGAGATACGGTGTAACCAAAGTTGAATACAAAGAACTAGGGGGTGAGGTGTATCAAATTTTCGTATAGCCTGTAAAGCACTAAGGGAGTCTGAATCGACCACAAATGGTGACAGGCATAGATGCAATACGGATAAGTGCTACAAGAATGGCATATAATTCAGCCGTAAGAATGCTAGCCGAGGATAATAGATGCCCTCGCACGACACTGTCCGGAAACACTGCTACAAATCCGATGCCGTCAGAAGACTTAGAACCATCGGTGTACACTGCAATGGCATGAGAATGAGAGCAAAAGAGAGCGAGAAGCCGCCGTAGGCAGTTGGGCTTTCGCGCATGGCAGTGGAAAAGAACAGACACGAACAGCAGGAACTTCCCAAAGGGGTAGGGAAAAGTGAGATGCCACATGAACATATAGAGGTGGTAGCTGAAGAGAAGACAAGAGCGAATATAGGCGAAGAGAAAAGGGACGAAGTAAACAGGGGCAACGAACAAATAAAGAGAGTCTACTAACATCAGTGACTATCCTATATATCGAAGTATTACAGAGGTCATGAGAGCGAAACATAATAGTGAAGGCAATGTGCATCATGGTGATTGGACAAGGATGGAATATTCATTTCTGCATAGAGGCTCTCAACCGGTGAAGAACGAAAAGCACCGAGGAATAAACGTAATCCCTGGTGATGGATGGGATTAAGGCTAGAGAGAGTAGCAGGAGAGGCCGCCGAATATATCTGGTCACCATAATCAAGTTTCGATAAAATTAGGGCTGAATGCAGGCGAAGGAGTTCTACTATCAGCCCCCCTGAAAGATGTGCGAGGATTTTAAGGAGGTTCAGCCGGCTATGACAAGTTGCCTTCAGAGAGGTAATGTGAGGTTTCCAGGACAATCAACGGTCAAACAGAAGGCCGAGAAACTTGACCGTATCATGTTCTGGGATACATGAGCCATATAGGTACAATGGATGATCAAAGACCACTGAACGTCTAGTGAAAGTAATTTGGCAAGTTTTACTACTAGAAAATTTAAACCCATGAGTGGTGGCCCAATTGGAAACACAGTTGATTGCATGCTGGAGCGAAACTGCAATGAGGCGACAGTCAGTGCCCACACAAGCTACATCAACATAAAGCGATGACCAAATATTGGATAGGAGAATAGATGCCAGATCATTTCGAGCAAGGAGAAAGTGTGTTGTGCTCAGAATACATCCCTGGGGGACACCTTCAGCTTGGACAAAGTCAGGGGACAGCATATTATTAACCTGGACACAGAAATGTCTTTCAGTTAAGGCCTTAAGGAAAAATGGTAGATTGCCTCGGAGGTCTAAGGAGTGGGTTTGGGCCAAGATATTATACCTCCAAGTTGTGTCATATGCCTTCTCAAGGTCAAAAAAGATGGCGATAACCGAGTGGTTATTGGTAAAGGCATTACGAATATACGTATCCAAGCGCAGTAAGGGGTCAATGGTAGAACGGCCCTTATGAAAGCCATATTGACTAGTGGAGAGACTACTTTGCATCTCTAAATACCACATCAAACATCTATTAACCAGACATTCCATCACCTTGCAAACTGCACTGGTAAGAGCAATGGGACAGTAGTGGGAGGCATCATGTCCGGTAGTACTCGGTTTGCGGAAAGGTAGAATAGCAGATTTCCACAGCAGGGGATAACTCCTTGTGACCAAATAAGATTAAATAGTCGTAAGAGGACTGCAAGGGCTGACTGATGTAAATGCTGTAGCACTCGAATATGTATGTGTATGCCGTCTAGCCCAGCTGCCGACGATCGGCAAGCGGAGTGTGTTGCCTCCAGTTCCAAAAGGGTAAAAGGCACATTATAAGATTCTTCTCTGAGAGAAGAAAAGTCTAAGGGCTCTTAACTCGCTGGCAGACTTAGAAGAAAGGAACATGGGGCATAGATGGAGCCCCTGAGAAATACGGACCAGATGATTACCAATTTCAGTGGCAACGGCAAGAGGGAATGCTATATCGACACCGGCAACCCGAAGAGCAGGAGCTGGGTTGGGGGAGAATTTACCACTCAGTTTCCGTCCCTTTTTCCAGACTACACTCATCGAGGAAGCCGAAGTGACGGTAGAAACAATCCCGCCAGCAAGTGCGTTTAGCGTCACGGATGACACGGCGAGCAATTGCTCTTTTCTGCTTAAAATCAAGGAGTCTCTCTGTGGTTCTATTGTACTGGTACCTGACCCACGCAGCGCGTTTCAAATGTACTGCCCGAGCACAAGCAGGAGACCACCAAGGCACGCACTTCTGAGAATGCTTGCCCGAGGTTTGAGGTATAGAATGTGAAGCTGTGGTTAAGACGGAGGTCGAGAAGAGGTGTAAAACCTCATCAATGGAGGACGAGGAAGGAGCCTCATGAAAAGCAGTAAGATGCACGTAAAGGTCCCAATTCGCCCGGTCAAATTGCCAGTGTGGGCTATGAGGAGGTGGAGAATACGAAGGAGAAGTAAGGATGATTGGAAAATGATAGCTGGCATGCAAGTCCGGGAGGACAGACCAGGTGAAGTCAAGGACAGTTGAGGAAGAGCAGACAGAGATCGATGCAAGAGAAATGAGTTTGAGAATCAAAATGGGTGGGAGTACCTGTATTTAAAACATGGAGGGGGAGAGAAGCAAGAAAAGCCTCCAACTGAAAGCTGTGAGTCACAGAGAGACCTCCCCCCAGAGAAAATGGTGGGCATTAAAATCGCCAAGTAACAGAAGGAGTGGCAGTAAGGAAGAAACCAGAAAGGCAACATCTGGGATAGACAATGCCCGAGGAGAGAGATACAAAGAACAGTGTGTATACCACTTATTCAAGTGGATACGGGCTGCAGTATAATGCAGCGAAGTATGAACAAAGAGCCGACGGTATGGAATATCAGTGCATATAAGAAGAGCACTTTCATTTAAGGTTCCATCGGAAAAAGAATCCAATGAATATAATAAATCATAGCCTGAGAAGGGATGGATAACAGTGGGGTGTAATTTGGGTTCTTGTAAACAACCACCAACAGGGGAAAACTGGGAGAGCAACACCTGAAGCTCACCCTGGTTACCCCTGAGGCCGCAGATATTCCACTGTAAATAAGCCATGATTTACGAAAAGAAAGATACAAGAAAGCCGAAGGTAGAGGTATCTACGGACTAGTAGGGTTAGAAAAGTCCACGTGTAGCGGCAGCGGAAGACTTTTAAGCAGCAAAGGATTGGGATGCTGCGAAGGAAGGTGGTGTGTAGACGGAGAAGAGAGAGGAGGAGGAACCGGAGGTGGAGCGGTGTCCATCAACATTCGAGTCTCTGCAATACATTCTGAGATAGCTTCTAGCGTTTCAGAGGACAAAGACGCAGGATTTGGGACTAAATTAGAGATGGAAGGAGGAGGAGGGTGAGCAACAATTGGGGAGACTATGGACTGTACTAAAGTAGGGGGTGAGGAAATGGAAAAGGGAACTGTCGAAGGGGCTTGGGAGGGGACAGGGAATGAAGGTATTGAACGAGGAGGATGAACCTCCACACACGTAACAGAACTAGTTGGAGGTGAGGAACCAGGCACAGAAACTGGGAAGGAAAATTGTGCAGGTTGGAGAAGGGAAGGAGGGGTGAGTAGAATTTAACAATGGGGATTTTTTGGTGGACTTCTGAGAAGTAGAGGGGCGGTGAGGTGGTGGTGTTGGACGAGGGCGTGTAGATACAGAACCATGCGAGTGAGTAGAGGAAGAGGCGAGAACAGAATAGGGTGCCGAGGTAGGGACCTCGGAGCCCAGGACAGCAAAATAATTCGAGACAGGGGTGACTGAGGATGGGGTGACCACAGAGGAAGCTGCAGGAGTTGGGACCCCAGAATTGGGGGGACGTTTAGCAATGCAAGAATAGAAAATACGGGGAAGTCTCCCTTGAAGGCGTAGATGAGAGACAGCCATAGCATATGGGAAACCTTCCGCCACTGAGAACGGATTTCACGCTCATTTAAGTAAACTTGGCAATGGCGAGAGTAAGATGGGCGAGTTTCACGGCAATTAAGGCAAGAGGGAGGTAGACTACAAGAAGGATTGGCATGGTCGTCAGCACCACAGACTGGGCATTCGGCCATGGAACTGCAATATTTTGCTGGATGACCAAAACACCAGCAGTTTCTACACTGTTGTGGTGTAGGGATCACCTTTCGAACTTGTAAACAGTGTCCCGCAGTGTAGACCGAGGGCGAAAGTTCATGGCAGTCAAATGTTAAGCGAGCAATATTGAAGGATATTGTCTTCGCCGATGGGCAGGGAGGACAAAAGTGTCAACTTTGAGGATAAGGTCTTGGAGCTCAAGCTGCTCCAGAATGTCACCACCACATGTCTGGAAATTCTGTTGGACAATGGTATGGGGTAGAATGACAGTACCACTACAAGAATTGAGAGAATGATGTTTTTTAATAGTGACAGGAATAGCATCTATGGTCGTAAGGAGAGAAAGATCACGAGCTTGGCTAGCATTCTGGACCGTGATGACGCGGGTGCCGTTCTCGAGAGCGTGAAAGGAGATATCTTTACCCACATGGCGTAGGAGCGCCTTACCAATACTATGATCGGAAAGATAGGCAGTAGAAGAAGTCGGTCTCAGAGTAAAAAAACTTAGTCCATTGTGTAGTGTGAAACAGTGTTTAAGGGGAGTGCGTGACGAGCCGGTCGTTTCTGAGCTGAATGAGAATGAAGCGACAAAGTATCATCATGTAAGGGTCTTGGCGTTTAGATGTGGGACCGGAGTTGGTCCGACGTGGGACAGGCGAGCAACCCAAAAATTGCCGCACCGTAGAGGGAAAAGCCGGAATCATAGTCAAAGAAGAGTGGAGGACAGACGTATCAAAGGGGCCAGTCGGAACCCCGGTACCTGAAGCAGGTGACAAACCGGCACAAGCAAGAGGTACAGGGGTATTGGAAGAGTCCGATGAGTGGTCCAAGAACGAGGCAAGGTCAGAACAGGGTGCTGTATCAGGAAGGGGCCCGAGGGTAGTAGGTTCACGGAGTGGACGTCCATGGTTAGGTTACTTCTTTCGTTTTAAAAAAAAAAAAGGGGGGAATGTGGAGGAATAGCTCCTAGGAGGAATGAAAGGGGCGTAAATCTCCCTCCGTGCCCACGAGGACCTCAGCACCGCAAGTAGTGCAGATGCGGCATGGAACCCGTGCCATACCCTACCCTTCATGCCAGTAAACCAGCAATCCGGGATAGCAACCTCACATCCACCGAGCCACCTGCCACCTCAGTGGACAAAAGAGAGGGCGACCGGACACCCGCCACAAAGCATACCTCCTTTGGCCACCACCCCAGGAATCCGAAAGGTGGCCTCCAGAGATACACCTGTCGCCCGAAAGACACCCAAAGCCACCCCCCGGGAGACCAGAGGGGGATCGGGACATCCCCAGGCGATCCAGATTCCACGGCAAACTACACCACCGCCAAGAACCTCAACGGAATGGGATGGACCACGGTACCCTTCCCCCTACCTGGGAACCAGAATGCCCATGGAGAGAATCCCATAAGCTGAAAATGGGAAGGGAATAAGAGGGATGAAGAGGAGGGAAGGGAAAAGGGAGGATGGGGAAGATAGGATAGGGGAGGGGGGATTGGGGGTAATTAGGTTCGGTCTGAGGAAGTCCCCTCACTAGCATCAAGAAACCTCCCTTGAGGAAACTGACCTTCAGTGCCTCACCTAAGATCTCCAGTTTTGCCCATTGGACAAGGGAATATATGGCACCTACCCGAGTTTGTTTTCTTCAGGAAACAGGTTTTTTCTGAACTCTCAGCAGTGATGGAAACTGTAGTGCAGGAAAGATGTTGATAATGTTACATCCTCTAATAATAATAATTCAGAGTTGCACACAGTATTATACTCAAAACTGTTCTAAACCCACAAGGGTTATACTGCACACAGTATAAGTTCTTAAAGAGAGACCATTGAAGACTTCTCAATTTGTCATTGTCATGATGCGGGAAGAAATGTAAAGCATTGTTTTTATTAGCATGTTTATGGGAAACCTTAACTATCAGTTGATCTGTTTTACAAAGTAGGATGTCTAGATACGTTAGTGTTTTGTCTCTTCCTTAGTGAAATGTATGGAAGGTTCACCAGTTAAGACTGTTCCTGAGGGTTTCTAGGTTGAGTCTTCTAGGTATAATAATGAGGATGGCCTTGTGTGGGGGAAAGCTTATAAGGCTCACCACTGAAGATAGAAGAAGAATAGTAATCTTGAACACTACAAACTACAATGGTACCTCGGGATACGAACAGCTCCCAACTCGATCAATTATGCAAGTGTATTTTTGTAAGTGATTTTGTTAAGTGTATTTTTGGGGGTCTGAAACTGATTAATCTCATTTACATTATTCCTTATGGGAACAAATTCGTTCGGTATCGGCACTCGAACAGCCTTCTGGAACGAATTAAGTTCATATCCCGAGGTACCACTGTACATATAAAACATGCAGGAACACAACACACAGGAACAAGTCACACATAGTTGGAAAAAAAAACATACTAAACAGTGTGGCACATGTCCACAATGTATTCTTAAAAGTCTGAACAGGAAAAGCTGAGCTACTCAGTGGCAGCATGAAGGAAAGATGCTGAAGGGAGGTCTTCAGCCCCTCCCACCAAAGCACGATGATCAGAAGAGAGATTCTCCAATTATTTCACAAACTAATTTGATTAATAAAACTGATACATAATTTACACAACCTAACATCAAGAGATTGCTTCCTTTGAGGAAAACACATCAACACAAAGTTGAAAGTAGATCGGAAAATGAATTTTCCAGTTATTGTAAAGAATTCAGCAAAATTTGTGCTACACAGCCTAAACCCATGAAATGTTCCATCCATTTCATACAATGCATCAGCCACTGAAGACTGATGCCATTCACAATCGTTATATTTTAATCAGAGGAAAGCGGTAATCTCGTGAGAAATTCGAATTCAATCCAAGGGAAAGATAAGTTTAGTTCCTTGGATCAAGAGCCCCTCACCAGCATCTAGGCAAAATAATGCAAAAATATATTTCAAGATTAAAAGTGGCAAAATTGCATCAACACAGTCCATTAACAAGCCGCCAGTGTTGAAAGTTTGAAACTGATCAGAGGAGACTGTCTCCACCTATCACATGGAAGCAAAATCTGGGGGTGACCTTGTAACATTGTGCATAGGGCACAGATGCACACAATAGTCCTGCAAATCTTGCCCAAGATGCATTACACCAGCACTGAAAATCTGAAGCTGATCAAATAAGTCATACTAGAGTAATAAATGAAATTTAAGAAAGCCAACAAAAATGCTGCGGAGAATTTTCCAAAAAATAGGAAAGTATCCCCTCATTAAGCTTAAAAACACTACAAAAAAACACATTTTTTTGCAGGTTTTTTTTTTCTTGTATACATTCTATTTAAAATTCTATACAATCATGTAAGAAAAAATATATTTTAATTTTCTTAAAAGCCAATTTGATAAAACTGACAAAACTTGACAAACTGATTCCCACACAACCCAAAATTAATTAAAAAATACTTCCAATTAACCCTTAAACTGTGGGAACACAGAAAAAAAAAAATCCCATCTGTGGGAAGATTAAAGAAAAATCTTAGTGGAATCTGATAAAACTTACAATTTTATGGTTTGTTGAAGATGGTAAAAATAAGATCAGTGGCATAAAAGCACGAGCAATATTTAATTTTAAAAGCTGACGCCAAGATGTTTGTTTTTTAATTGCATTTAATGTTAAACACTATGTACAGTGGACCCCCGGTGTTTGTGATGCTCCAAACTCGCCCTTTTATGTAAGTTTATTTTTGTAAGTGCTTTTGTAAGTGCATTATTGGGGGTCTAAAAGGACTAGTCTAATTTACATTATTCCTTATGGGAATAAATTCATTTAGTAATGGCACTTGAACAGCATTCTGAAACGAAAAAATCACGAACATCAGGGGTCCACTGTACACTTAGTTTCATATGATATTAGATGTGTTTAAAAGGTGTTTTAGCACTTCAAACATGATTAAATGCTTAGGCCGACATTTCTTCACTTGGAATATACATTTTTTTTATTACTATTTTGGTCTTTTAACCCTTTGAGGGTCCATCCCGTAGTTCTACAGCTTTGAAGCCAGGGTCCAAGCCGTAGTTCTACGCCATGAGCTCAGTTCACTCATAAGCTGTGAGCGGTAAATTTGGGCCTTGATGACAGAATACATCTATGTGGTGAATGTGCACCACATAAAAAAAATCCTGCAGCATGCAGTGCATGAGAAAAAAAAAGACCGTATTTTTGGAATAAAACAGTGACTTTGCGGTGTTTTTTTCGTATGTGTTTTACAGTTGTATTCGCAGTTTTTTTGGTCTCATTTCATAGAATGGAAGATACAGTGGACCCCTGGTTTTCGTAATTTATTCGTTCCAGAATGTTGTTCAAGTGCCATTACCAAACGAATTTATTCCCATAAGGACTAATGTAAATTAGACTAGTCCTTTTAGACCCCCAGAAATACACTTACAAAAATACACTTCCATAATTGTTCGAGTTTGGAGCATAACAAACACCGGGGGTCCACTGTACATTACAGAAACATTGATGATTTTGATTGATTTTAGTACTGAAAATGGCTTGAAACTGAGCTCAAAGTAGCAGAAATGTTCGATTTTTGCTGATGTTCAAGAGTAAACAAATGATGTCACAAATCCAATATATATTAGCTGGTGGGTCTAATGCGCATTCACGAATGTGCTGATATTATTCATACAATTATTACAATATTGCATAACAGTAAATCTTCTATTTTTTGGTGTGAATAAAAACTCATTATTCCATCAAAATGGAATTCATCTGTAAAGCCTGGAAACATAACTAATAAACAGAGGAAATATTATTTGTCATGAATGCTGCATTGTTATATTCTAGACCTATTTTGCAAATCGATAATGATGAACTCTGTGAAATGCCAAATGTACAATTTCCGATCACTATAATTGGGTAGTTGAACAGTTGACTGGGCGATTTCTGTGCTCAATCGAAAAATAGAAGTAATACTAGCAATATAGCATAAGAATTTTGTCGACTGGAATAATATTGGCCTAATAGTCAAAGTAGCAATACTGCATAAAATCCTGAGAGCAAAATATGATTCTCAATTTTCCATCCAAATTTGTATTGTTTAGTACCTTCAGAAAGATTCTTACCATTTTAAAAATTTTTTTCTTTTTAAATTCTTGGACCCTGTTCAGGGATCTGAACCCTGAAAGGGTTAAGGCTATGTACAATGAATATATAACATGAGAAATGTTTCAGTATATTGCTTCTCAAAACATGGAAATAAGTCACATTGACTTTATTGGGTTATCCTGGGTTAAATATATTTAGTGTGCTTTGTGGCTGAATTCCACTATTAGTAATCATGAAATTGTAATAAATTGGGAATGAATAAAGAATCTTTGTTCCACTTGCACACCCTGTTTGCTGATAGGGAAACTGCAGGAACAGCAGCTTCTAATTTCATTGTTTACTGTTGCTAGTGAGGTGTACTAGTTAATTGGACATACAGTCGTCACTTGAATAATTGAACATGATACACTGTGTGGACCCTGCTGGCCTTAGATTTTTCAAATGTATGAATAGATGGAAGATCACCCAAAGCTGTGCCGAGGTCAAAAATATTGGCAGGTGGCAGATTTGTGGGTATGAAAAATTGTGCGTACTAGTACATCGGACACAGACAGCATTGCATACTAGTATGTTGTACACAATTTAAGGTTTAAGATGCACCAGCATTTAGAGTTTGAAGCCAATCAGAAGAGGCATTCTCTAGTTATTAAATGGGAAACAATTTACTTTATAAAATTGGCAAACTGAAATTTACACTTCTCAAAATGAGTAACAAGCTTAGCTTTAATAAAGCCCACCAATGGTAAAAGTTTGAAGCTGATCAGAAAAGGCATTCTCACATAATTGACCTGAATAAACAATTCAACATTTTTTTTATATTTCAGCAAAAGTTCAAATATGCACCTACTTGCACTAAGCTTATGGGGTATCATCCTTATTATAAAGTGAAGCCTTGTTAATATTTTGAAGCCAGTTAGAAACAGCATTCTTGAGTTATTGCATAAAAATGAATATCACTATTTATTCAATAAAATTGGCAAATTAGGACTTGCGGCAGCCAATAGCAGCATGAGCCTACATCAGATACGTATTCACAAAAAAGCTCATCTTACTTATGCTTAGTTTCAAGAGTTCATCTAATGAAGCCCAGCATGAAGCCAAACTTCATTGTTGTCAGCTTGGTCAAGCAGACTGTCGCTGCCAGTGCCATGTAGGCCTACATAGCCACAATCTGCTTGTCCTACTACAAATACCTTGGAAAGAGTTAGACAATCAACAGCCTTGTACCAGGATGTTTGCATGGTTGTATTCATGGGGATGCCCTTAACCCATGAGAATGGGGAATGGGAAGTCACCAAGTTTAATGTGAGGAACGAGAGTGTAGCTTATATTCCTTGCATTAAGAGCCTTTCACCAGCACGAAGGAACTCACGTTAAAGGAATGAGGTTTGTGTTTATTTTGTTTTAACTATAATGCATAACTTAAAGATGAAGTCATTTCCAGCTTGTGAAACACTGTCATGTGAGGTCCGATTTCAATGTGATAATTCAAATGGATAATGGAACCATTAAAAACTCTTTTTTACATGTATTTATAAACAACTGCCATACAAAGAAAAATCCATCTCCAATGTTTCAGGCTTAATTTTAACCACAAAACGTTTTTAGAAATTAACAAGCAATATAAAAATACGTTATATATCTCTGGAGCTCAAACTTACTTTAAGGCCCAATTAACAAGTACAAAAATGATTTATGCAATATTTCCTTAAATGTGGAATCATATGATAAAAAAAAAATGAGGACAAGAGCAAACATGCAAGTTGCAATTTACTGCACATTATTTTAAAGCATCAGATTACCGGAAGTGGCACCACAAGAGATTGCTTTGAATTTCAAAGGCTCAACTAATGGAGGGCCAGAGGTCTCAACTAATTCCCATTTCAATTACTTGTCTTTGAACTCAATGGACAGAGTTTAAGTAATCCTTATCCATCAATGATGGGTACATTCCAAACAGCTGTTCAACTCACAACAATATGCTGTGTCTCCTTACCTATACGTATACCTTTGAGAGCTTGAAAAATATTAATTTACTAACGAGAAACTGTCTAAAGAAACGAGATGACACACAAGTATCACTCTCCAAGTATGAGATGCATATTGAAGACCAAACAACTCAAGTAAGATTGTCTTTTTTATATTCAAAATAGAAGCATCTGCTACAAAGCAAAGTTTGAAACTGGGCAACACAGCTAGCAGGCACTTCAGCACTCAAGTATACCATCATGTCTAAATCACTGCACACATGACAGAACTGGATATGCACTTGGTAGACTTTAGATGGCCTAAAGTCCTACATCTTCCTAAAAGTAGGACTAGCACAGAATAAATTCCACCAAGCCTGTCAGTTTAGCATGCAATCATTATACAATATGGCTGCATACATGACAGTAAATATTCATGCAAAAGTAAAATCTTATCGTTATTACTCAATGTTCAAGTTAGTATTTTCATCTATACATTTTGTATAGAACTGGACTTTGTATCCTAACATTTTCACATTCATCTCATGAAACCTTATCAACATTAATAATCACAGTTTTCAGTAGCTAACAACAATGAAATACTTCGCATTTCATCATTCTAAAGTGAGCAAAATCCATACACCATTGTAAGTAATGCATTCATGGACGATGAAAAGTTGATTTCAGTTCTCTTCAATAAAGAGAACATTTTTCAAATTCATATATTATGAGGTATAAAGCAGTAATTACAGTACAATTTCTATATATACATCCCAAACCCCTCCTTTAGAGTGCAGGCACTGTTTCCCATCTCCAGGACAAGTTCAGCTAATGGCTTTTCCCTGAATCCTTTCACAAAATGTTACCTTGCTCACACTCCAGCAGCTCATCAAGTCCCAAAAACCATTTGTCTCCACTCACTCCTATCTAACATGCTAACACATGCTTGTTGTATTTCCAAGTCTCTTGCACACAAAACCTCCTTTACCCCCTCCCTCCATCCTTTCCTAGGACGACCATTACCTCACCTTCCCTCCATTACAGATTTATACACCCTTCAAGTCGTCATATTTTGCTCCATCCCCAAAGCCCCTCAACAACCCTTCCACTGCCCTCCGGATAATACTTTTAGTTACTCTGCATGTTAGATAGGGGGAGTGGAGACAAATGGTTTTTGGGACTTGATGAGCTGCTGGTTTGAGAGCAAGGTAATATTTTATAAAGGGATTCAGGTTAGCCAGACTCGAGTCCTGGAGGTGGGAAGTACAGTGTCTGCACTCTAAAGGAGGGGTCTGGGATATTTACTGTTTAGAGGGACATCTAAACTGTTGTATCTGCACGCCTCTGGCAAGACAGTGATAGTGTAAATGATGGTTAAAGAGTTTCTTTTTCAGGTCACCCTGCCACTGTGGGAGACAGCCAGTGTTAAAAAAATAAATAAACAGAATATTCACTGGTACTGCAATGCCCATTTCCAACTGATAATTATTTGGGATAGAGGATATTTCATTTTATTGTTGTATATACTGTGGTGATGTTTCCTTACCAACAACTTTCATTTTACAAGATTTGTATAAAAGTCTTTTTAACACTGCACATTGAGAGAAGAGAATTTTATACAGTATAAATATTTATATATTTTTTCTATCTTTCTTTTTTACAAATTATAAATATAACCTTTTCTATAGACAAAACAAACATATTTCACAACATTCAGTACCTGGCATGAATCACTATTCACAAGTTCTTATTGAGGATATATTTTTTATACTTGTGAAAAAAAGAAGACTGACTTATGCACGAGGAAGCAGCCTTTTCCGCTATCTTAAGTCTTGGAAGTCCTTTACGTGTATGAGAAGAACGAATTTTTAAGTGCTACATAACTGATCCCTGCACTTTTCTGAGTGCTATAGGAACTGATCCCTGCACTTTTCCATGTGCTGGAGTAACTAATCACTGTACTTTTTTGAGTACTAAAGGAACTAATTGCTGCACTTTTCTGTGCGCTAGATCATATAACTGATCAGTGCACGTAATAAAGCAACATAGTTACTGATTGCTTCACTCACAAGTATTTTCAACACTGAACACCAATTCCTTGGAGTACTTCTTGCTCGTGAGGATTAAGGTGTGGAACAAAGACGGGGAATGCTGGGTGCTGAGCAAAAGTACTAATGAAGGTGGTCAGGTACTGCTGAAGATCCAGACTATACAATGGGTCACTTACCTGCAATAAAGTTTGAGCATTAAAATATCTAACTTTAAAGTTTCCATTTATACACAGCTTATTATTAATCCAATCTGCTTAAGCTGTTTCCTGTTTTTAAAATTTAGGAAAATTGAAATAGTGCATATACTTAAATCAATTCTAAAACCTCATGCTACAAAACCAAAGAACAGTATGCACAAGATAACTTGACTATATCACAAGAGAAATGTTTGTCACATTTTCATAAAAATCATTGTAGAAATAAAGAAGTGGAAACATTTAAAAATGAAATGGAAATAATTGTATAAAAGCTAAATATTTATTATCAATTGTAATTTAGTATGGGGATAAAGTTTTGGAGTGGTTAGTGTTTTTGTTTAATAAATGTATGGAAGAGGGTAAGGTATCTAGGGACTGGCAGAGAGCATACATAGTTCCTTTGTATAAAGGCAAAGGGGACAAAAGTGTAAAAATTATAGGAGAAGAAGTCTGTTGACTATACCTGGTAAAGTGTATGGTAGAATTATTATTAAAAGAATTAAGATAAGACAGAGAGCAGGGTAGCAGATGAAGGAGACGGCTTTAGGAAAAGTTGGGGGTGTAGACAAAGTGTTTGCAGTAAAACATATAGGTGAACAGTATTTAGATAAGGGTAAAGAGGTTTTTGTGACACTTATGGACTTGAAAAAGGCATATGATAGGGTGGATAGGGGCAATGTGGCAGATGTATGGAATAGGAGGTAGGTATTGAAAGTAGAGAAGAGTCTTCACGAGGATAGTGAGGCTCAGGTCAGATTATGTAGGCGAGAGGGGGATTATTTCCCAGTAAAAGTAGGCCTTAGACAGAGATGTGTGATGTCACCATGGTTGTTCAACATATTTATAGATGGAGTTGTAAGAGAAGTGAATGCTCGGGTGTTGGCAAGAGGTGTGAGGTTAAAAGATAAAGAATCTAACACAAAGTGAGAGTTGTCACAGTTGCTTTTTGCTGATGACACTGTGCTTTTGGGAGATTCTGAAAAGAAGTTGCAGAGGTTGGTGGATGAGTTTGGTAGGGTATGTAAAAGAAGGAAATTAAAAGTGAATATAGGAAAGAGTAAGGTGATGAGGATAAAAAAATTAGATAATGGAAGATTAGATATAAGATTGGAGGGAGAGAGTATGGAGGAGGTGAATGTGTTCAGATATTTGGGAGTGGATGTCAGCAGATGAGTATATGAAGGATGAAGTAAATCATAGAATTGACAAGGGTAAAAATGTGAGTGGTGCACTAAAGAGTTTGTGGAGACAAAAAACTTTATCCAGGAAAGCAAAGAGGGGAACGTATGAGAGTATAGTTATACCAATGCTCTTGTATGGGTGTGAGACATGGGTTGTGAATGTTGCAACAAAGAGAAGGCTGGAAGCAGTGGAGATGTCGTGTCTGAGGGCAATGTGTGGTGTGAATATAATGCAGAGAATCCGTAGTTTGGAGATTAGGAGGTGTGGGATTACCAAAACTATTATCCAGAGCTGAGGAGGGGTTATTGAGAATTTGGACATGTAGAGAGGATGGAACAAAACAGAATGACTTCGAGAGTGTATAAATCTGTAGTGGAGGGAAGATGGAGTAGGGGTCGGCCTAGGAAAGGTTGGAGGGAGGGGGTAAAGGAGGTTTTGTGTGAGAGGGGCTTGGACTTCCAGCAAGCGTGCATAAGTGTTAGATAGGAACGAATGGAGACAAATGGTTTTTGGGACTTGACATGCTGTTGGAGTGTGAGCAAGGTAACATTTATTTAGAGATTCAAGGAAACCGGCAGGCCGGACTTGAGTTCTGGAGATGGGAAGTACTGTACAGTGCCGGCACTCTGAAGGAGGGGCGTTAATGTTGCAGTTTTATAACTGTAGTGTAAGCATGCCTCTGGCAAGACAGTGATGGAGTGAATGATGATTCAAGTTTTTCTTTTTTGGGCCACCCTACCTTGGTGGGAAATGGCCGATGTGTTAAAAAAAAAAATTAAAACATCAAACACACAGTTATCAAACACTAAAATTAAAAAAAATACAGACAATCACTACAACACAATCAGCTGGGCAGTGGTTCGTACATCGGTATGTGCAGCCAGCAGTAACAGCCTAGTTGATCAGGCCCTGATCCACCCCGAGGCCTGGTCATGGACCGAGCCTCAGGAGCATTGACCCCCAGAACACCCTCTGTGCAGACTCCACACAACATTTTCATAGGAAACTGATGAAAGCAAAGTACTGTAATATCTCTTGTCAAACTATTTCATACATATGTAACACTTGTCACATCAATCCCCAACTCACTATTTATACCTTTTCCAGAACCATGAATATAACAAAGAGTTACAGATATTAAAGTGCAGCACTTATGCTGATATAACCAAAGATAACCAAACAAGTCAAATACACCATGATGTATTTCTCACCAGAAGAAACATTCTCCAATTACAGTGGTACCTCGAGTTACGATATTTTTTTGTTCGAGAATGCTGTTCAAGTGCCATTACCAAACGAATTTATCCCCATAAGGAATAATGAAAAATAGACTAGTCCTTTTACACCCCCAAAAATATACTTACAAAAGCATTTAAAAAATAAACTTACATAAAAGGGCGATTTTGGGGACCATCGTAACTCGAGGTACCACTGTATTTCACAGAAACCAATTTGATTATAAAACTGGCACTTTACAAGTAACCCGAGCTAACATTAAGAAAATGCTTCCTTTGTGGATAACACAACAGTGCAGAATCCAAAAAAATTTGTACCTACTCAGCCTAAACCCATGAAACATTTCTTCCACTATATACATCAGCCACAGAAGACTGATGTAGGTCACAATTTATATTTTAATCAGAGAAAAACCATTAAACCTGTAGGGGTTATATAGCACCTGTGGAATGGAAACAATTTAAATTCGGTTCAAGCAAGGGGAAGATAAGCCCAGTTCCTCAGATTAAGAGCCTCACACCACTGTCAAGGTAAAATTATGTAATAATAAAAAATACAATACCACTAAGATTAAGGTGGCAAAATAGCATACACATACTTAAAATATACCAACCTATATCTAATCAAGTTGAACTTTTGAAGCTGATCAGAGGAACCTTTCTCAAGTATATCACATGGAAACAAAATTTGGGATTGGTCTAAGTAACACTGTACACAGGACCAAGGGAAATGGTGTTAAATACAGACATGTGAAGAGAAGAAAAAATGTAGTACAGCTTCTCCTCACTTAGCGATGTACTCGTTTATCGACGCCTCAGACTTACGACAGGCTTTCTGACCAGTATATATACAGTGGAACCCCGAGTTTCGAACGCCTCGACTATCGAACGATACGAGTTTCGAACGCTTTTCTTTAACAAATTTTATCCCGAGTATTGAACGTGCCCCGTGTTTCGAACCTAATGCATACCAGACCTGTCCGCCCGGCGCCTGCATGCCTGCCCCCACAGGCGTCGTGAGTCAGTCTTGCTTTGTTTATCCTCCAGTGAACATTACCCTGCGTGCTCATCCAAACATTTCAGAATTAATTGTGTTTGGAACTTGTTCATATAAGTGCGACTGTGAAATAAGCTACCATGGGTCCAAAGAAAGTTCCTAGTGGTACCCTTGTGGTAAAGAAAGTGAGAACACCATAGACATGAAGAAGGAAATACGAAAATACGAGAGTGGTGTGCGAATTGCACAGCTTGCCAGGATATATGACAAAAACAAGTCAACTATTGCTTCTATCCTGGCAAAGAAAGAACAAATCAAGGAAGCTGATGTTGCAAAAGGAGTTGATATGCTAACCAAAAATAGACCAAAAATAGTCGAACAGGTTGAGTTGTTGCTGGTGTGGATCAAGGATAAAGAGTTAGCGGGCGATAGTGTGTCGGAGACAATCATTTGTGAAAAGGCTAGGCAGTTGCATGCCGATCTTGTAAAGAAAATGCCTGGAACCAGTGCTGATTTTAGTGTTAGTGATTTTAATGCCAGCAGAGGCTGGTTTGACAGATTTAAGAAGCGTAGTAGCATACACAATGTGGTAAGGCATGGTGAGGCTGCCAGTTCAGACAAACGTACAGCTGAAAAATTCATAACTGAATTTCAGGACTACAGACTGAAAATTTGAAACCCAAACAAGTGTTCAATTGTGACGAAACAGGCCTGATTTGGAAAAAAATGCCCAACAGGACCTACATTACTAAGGAGGAAAAGGCACTGCCAGGACACAAGCCTATGAAAGACAGGCTAACTCTCTTTGTTTTGTTCTAACACTAGTGGAGATTTTAAAGTGAAGCCTTTACTGGTGTATCACTCAGAAAATCCCAGTGTGTTCAAGAAACACAATGTCGTCAAGAATAGATTGGGTGTGTTGTGGAAAGCTAATCATAAGGCATGGGTCATAAGGCAAATTTTCAAAGAGTGGGTCCATGAAGAGTTTGGCCCAAATGTGAAAAAATACCTCCTGGAAAATAAATTGGACCTCAAGTGCCTCCTGTTACTGGACAATGCTCCTGCACATCCTCCAAACTTGGTAGACCTATTGTGTAAGGACTTCAGTTTAACCCTTTGGGGGTCGGTGCCGTACTAGTACATTTTACGAGCAGGGGTCGGTGCAATACTAATACGCATAAATTCTAGCAGCCTCAAATTAAGTGGGAAACGGCTGGTAGCCCTACATATGAAAGAATGGGTCTGTGTGGTCAGTGTGCGCAGTATAAAAAAAATCCTGCACAACACACTGCATAATGAGAGGAAAAAAACTGAATGTTTTTTTCGTTTAAAACAGCGACTTTGCAGTGTATTTTCGTATGGTATTTATTGATATATTCTCGTTTTCTTGGTCTCATTTGATAAAATGGAAGACATATTACAGAAATAGAGATGATTTTGATTGGTTTGACAATGACAAGTACCTTGAAATTGAGCTCAAAGTAGCAAAAATTTTCGATTTTTGACGATGTTCAAGAGTAAACAAATCACACCATGCGTCCAATACACATCAACTGGCGAGTCTAATATTCATGCACAAGTGCTCTGATATTATTTATACCATTTTTACAATGATGCAGTTGTATACATAACAGTAAATCTTCTATTTTTTTGTGAGAATAAAAATTCAAAATTAAAAGCAAAAGTAATGAAAGAGGCGCCTGGAGACGTGACTAATGAACAGAGAAGATGTTATTTTAGTGCCAGGAATGTCTGCCTTGTTTATTCTGAACCCTATTTTGAAATTGGCATCGTTTGAAATTTGTCTGAAATTGGCCAAATTGCCATTTTCTGACTACTATTTTGGGTAGTTGAAATTGATAAATAGGCGGTTTCTTGTACTCAATCGATAGAAGAAATGGAGTTCTAGCGAAATAGCTATAATTTTAGTAGACTGAAACATTGGAATTTGCCGAAAATAGGGCTCAAAGTGGGCGAAATCGCCGATGCGTAAATGTCATCAATACCGCTAACTTTGCGAAAGCATAATTCCGTTAGTTTTCGATCAAATTTCATAATTTTGGTGGCGTTATGATCGGAAAAAGATTCTCTATCATTTCATAAGAACATTTTTTTCTTTTTTCCAAAAAATCTTTGACCCCAGGAACAGGTTTCCGAGAAGGCCTGTCGACCCCAAAGGGTTAATAAAAGCGAAGTTCTTGCCTCCTAACACAACTCCTCTCCTCCAGCCCATGGACCAGCAGGTCATTTCTAACTTCAAAAACCTCAACACAAAAGCAGTGTTTGAAAAGTGCTTTGAAGTGACCTCAGACACTCAGTTGACCCTAAGAGTTCTGGAGGAATCACTTCAATACAGTGGACACTTGGTTAAAGGCCGTAATCCGTTCCAGAAGCTTGGTCTTAAACCGAAATATTCCCCATAAGAATTAATGTAAATACAATTAATCCGTTCGACAAAAATATTAAAAAAAAAATTAACGTTTAAATCAGTATTACATCTGCCACATCCCTGCATGCCTGCCACACTCCCTGCATGCCTGCCACACTCCCTGCATGCCTGCCACACTCCTGCATGCCTGCCACACTCCCTGCATGCCTGCCACACTCCCTGCATGCCTGCCACACTCCTGCATGCCTGCCACACTCCTGCATGCCTGCCTACACTCCCTGCATGCCTGCCACACTCCCTGCATGCCTGCACACTCCCTGCATGCCTGCCACACTCCCTGCATGCCTGCCACACTCCCTGCATGCCTGCCACACTCCCTGCATGCCTGCCACACTCCCTGCATGCCTGCACACTCCCTGCATGCCTGCCACACTCCCTGCATGCCTGCCACACTCCCTGCATGCCTGCCACACTCCCTGCATGCCTGCCACACCTCCCTGCATGCCTGCCACACTCCCTGCATGCCTGCCACACCCCTGCATGCCTGCCACACCCCCCCCCCCCCCCCCCCCCCCCCCCCCCCCCCCCCCCCCCCCCCCCCCCCCCCCCCCCCCCCCCCCCCCCAAAAAAAAAAAAAAAAAAAAAAAGCCTGCCACACCTTTATTGAAGACTAATGCTGGCTTCTGGAAGATAGAGGAGAGAGTTAGATGTCTGAAGGGTAATCACCCTCCATGACTTCAGGTAGCAAAGCCTCTCTGTGGTCTATTAATGCCACTAGGATCAGCTTAAGAGTCACTCCACCAACTACACTCCCTGCATGCCTGCCACACTCCCTGCATGCCTGCCACACTCCCTGCATGCCTGCCACACTCCCTGCATGCCTGCCACACTCCCTGCATGCCTGCCACCACTCCTGCATGCCTGCCACACTCCCTGCATGCCTGCCACACTCCCTGCATGCCTGCCACACTCCCTGCATGCCTGCCACACTCCCTGCATGCCTGCCACACTCCCTGCATGCCTGCCACACTCCCTGCATGCCTGCCACACTCCCTGCATGCCTGCCACACTCCCTGCATGCCTGCCACACTCCCTGCATGCCTGCCACACTCCCTGCATGCCTGCCACACTCCCTGCATGCCTGCCACACTCCTGCATGCCTGCCACACTCCCTGCATGCCTGCCACACTCCCTGCATGCCTGCCACACTCCCTGCATGCCTGCCACACTCCCTGCATGCCTGCCACACTCCCTGCATGCCTGCCACACTCCCTGCATGCCTGCCACACTCCCTGCATGCCTGCCACACTCCCTGCATGCCTGCCACACTCCCTGCATGCCTGCCACACTCCCTGCATGCCTGCCACACTCCCTGCATGCCTGCCACACTCCCTGCATGCCTGCCACACTCCCTGCATGCCTGCCACACTCCCTGCATGCCTGCCACACTCCCTGCATGCCTGCCCCACTCCCTGCATGCCTGCCACACTCCTGCATGCCTGCCACACTCCCTGCATGCCTGCCACACTCCCTGCATGCCTGCACACTCCCTGCATGCCTGCCACACTCCTGCATGCCTGCCACACTCCCTGCATGCCTGCCACACTCCCTGCATGCCTGCCACCTCCCTGCATGCCTGCCACACTCCCTGCATGCCTGCCACACTCCCTGCATGCCTGCCACACTCCCTGCATGCCTGCCACACTCCCTGCATGCCTGCCACCCCTGCATGCCTGCCACACTCCCTGCATGCCTGCCACACTCCCTGCATGCCTGCCACACTCCCTGCATGCCTGCCACACTCCCTGCATGCCTGCCACCCCTGCATGCCTGCCACACTCCTGCATGCCTCCACTCCCTGCATGCCTGCCACCCCCCTGCATGCCTGCCACACTCCCTGCATGCCTGCCACACTCCCTGCATGCCTGCCACACTC
The DNA here is from genome assembly GCA_009830355.1 of Cherax destructor. NCBI lineage: Eukaryota > Metazoa > Arthropoda > Malacostraca > Decapoda > Parastacidae > Cherax > Cherax destructor. The sequence goes on along the minus strand of WNWK01005728.1, from coordinate 58,463 downwards.
CCTGCATGCCTGCCACACTCCCTGCATGCCTGCCACACTCCCTGCATGCCTGCCACACTCCCTGCATGCCTGCACACTCCCTGCATGCCTGCCACACTCCCTGCATGCCTGCCACACTCCCTGCATGCCTGCCACACTCCCTGCATGCCTGCCACACTCCCTGCATGCCTGCCACACTCCCTGCATGCCTGCCACACTCCCTGCATGCCTGCCACACCCCGCATGCCTGCCACACTCCCTGCATGCCTGCCACACTCCCTGCATGCCTGCCACACTCCCTGCATGCCTGCCACACTCCCTGCATGCCTGCCACACTCCTGCATGCCTGCCACACTCCTGCATGCCTGCCACACTCCCTGCATGCCTGCCACACTCCCTGCATGCCTGCCACACTCCTGCATGCCTGCCACACTCCCTGCATGCCTGCCACACTCCCTGCATGCCTGCCACACTCCCTGCATGCCTGCCACACTCCCTGCATGCCTGCCACACTCCCTGCATGCCTGCCACACTCCCTGCATGCCTGCCACACTCCCTGCATGCCTGCCACACTCCCTGCATGCCTGCCACACTCCCTGCATGCCTGCAACACTCCCTGCATGCCTGCCACCTCCCTGCATGCCTGCCCCCCACCCCCTCCCTGCATGCCTGCTACACTCCCTGCATGCCTGCTACACTCCCTGCATGTCTGCTACACTCCCTGCATGCCTGCTACTCTCCTTGCCTCTATGCCTGCCTGCCTTGAATTCATGTTTCTCACTTTCTTTACCAAAGGAACTTGACTAAGAACTTTCCTTGGGGTCATGGTGACTTATTTCGCAGTTGCACTTGATAAATAACCACCAAAAACAATGGATTATAGCAAAATGTTTGGATGAATGAGCAGAAGCTTCCTCACGCACCGAGAGACATGCAAACTGAAGCACAAGCGGCCCCAGCCAGCGGACGGACACATCCCATACGGCCTCTAACCGAAAAACGGCCTCTAACCCGGAGCCGAAAAACCGGACTAACCGAAAAATGGCCTCTAACCAGGAGCCAAAAAAACGGCCTCTAACCGAGTTGGCCTTTAACCGGAACGGCCTTTAACCGAGGGTCCACTGTATCTACAACTCCATAAGCCTTATAGGTAAGGCTTGAAAGGAAGTGACTTCCAGGACTTTGAACTCTGCTTGGAGACAATTGTGGCCAGGTTGTGTCCAAGAGAGGGATTTTGAAAGGTTTGAGGTTGACCCTGACCCTGATGACCCTCTGCCTTTTGTGGAAGGTATTGTGGCATTGGGCAAGTCCCTGGGGTTGGAGGCGAGTGGCGAGGATGTGAAAGAGTTGGTGGATGACCACAATGAAGAGCTGGAACTGGAACAGCATCAGACCAGAGTTCAGGAACTTGCTTCACAGGAGGAGGAAGAGGGAGTGGATGAGGTGCCTTCTTCAGAGATTAAGGAAATTTGTGCAATGTGGAATAAGGTGCAGGCATTTGCTGAAAAATACCACCCTGAGCAAGCTGAAACAAGCCAT
>WNWK01005728.1:0-56845 GCA_009830355.1 Cherax destructor | reverse complement strand
ACAAATTTCAAACGATGCCAATTTCAAAATAGGGTCCAGAATAAACAAGGCAGACATTCCTGGCACTAAAATAACATCTTCTCTGTTAATTAGTCAAGTTTCCAGGCCCCTCTTACATTACTTTTGCTTATCATTTTGAATATTTATTCTCACAAAAAAATAGAAGATTTACTGTTATGTATACAACTGCATCATTGTAAAAATGGTATAAACAATATCAGAGCACTTGTGCATGAATATTAGACTCGCCAGTTGATGTGTACTGGACGCATGGTGTGATTTGTTTACTCTTGAACATCGTCAAAAATCTAACATTTTCGCTACTTTGAGCTCAATTTCAAGGTACTTGTCATTGTCAAACTAATCAAAATCATCTCTACTTCTGTAATATATCTTTCATTCTACCAAATGAGACCAAGAAAACGAGAATACATCAATAAATACCATACGAAAATAGACTGCAAAGTCGCTGTTTTAAACCAAAAATACGGTCAGTTTTTTTTTCCCTTCATTATGCACTGTGGTGGTGCAGGAATTTTTTTATACTGCGCACACTGACTGCACAGACCCATTCTATCACATCTAGGCCTAACAGCCTGTTTCTGCTTGATTTGAGGCGCTAGATTTGGCGTCTAGTCGTCAATAACCCGGGCGTAAGCCGTACTAGTACGTCAATAACCCCAGGGCGTAAGCCGTACTAGTACGTCAATAACCCCAGGGTGTAAGCCGTACTAGTACGTCAATAACCCTGAAAGGGTTAATGTGTAAAAAAAATTTTTTTTACATACTTTTGGGTGTCTGGAACGGATTAATTTGATTTACATTAGTGTATTTCTTATGGGGAAAATGGTTTTGAAAATTTGTCCATTTTGAAAATCGGCGGCCTCTCAGGAACGGATTAATTACGATTTTCAAGGGTCCACTGTAGTATGCTTATCACTTAGCGACGAATTTGTTTAATGACGTGGTCTTAGGAACGGAACTCCGTCGTTAAGTGAGGAGAGGCTGTATAATGCTTTCCTTTATTAAAAACACTTCACCCACAGTCAGCTTTACCAAGCCACAAACAGATCTACCTAGGAAGAGAGGATGAGCGTGCATGCGTGTAGAGCATGGTGACGAAGTCAGGTGGTAAACTAATGACAGGCTGGACATATACAGTAGGGGACCACTTATACGGCAGGTTAGGTTCCAGGCTACTGCCAGAAAGCAGAACGCAATTTTTTTTCACTTATAAATGCATATAAACACAAGATAAGTTTACACTAACATACATTAAGTTAGCAATAGAACTAGGCATTAAAAAACAATAAAAAGTAGAATACACATACAGTACTCATTACTTACCTTAATATATTTGTAGTCTTAATGTAGGGTGAGAGGCGAGTACAGCCTCTCCTCACTTAACGACGGAGTTCAGTTCCTAAGACCACATCATTAAACAAATTCATCGCTAAGTGAGGAGCATACTATAATGGTAGTGGGTTTTTGTCAACCATCTTTGATATTGTTTTAATGTCACCTTTGCACCATTTATAATATTTTTTATATATTTTTAAATGTTTATACAGTAGTGTACTGTATACTGTAATAAAAAGAATAGAGAAAATTAGCTCTAATATACATTATTTAGGTATGCATACTGGTCAGAGAGCCCGTCGTAAGTGAGTCGTCAGTAAACGAGAACGTCGCTAAGTGAGGAGAGGTTGAAGTATTTATTGTAAGAGGTCAGGGTGTGGTAGGTATGGCCACCCCACCCACACGTAATGTACATTTAACACTCCCAAGATCGATACAATGAATATACAGTACACTCATTACTTTAAAATATTTGTAGTCTTAATGTAGGATGAGATGCGAATAAACCAGATAAAACAAATAAACGAGAGAGAGAGAGAGAGAGAGAGAGAGAAAGAAAGAACGAGTAAATGAGAGAGGACAGAGGCGTGGAGTCTGTAAACAAACAGACGAATGCGTCTGGTTATGGTTGATACATGTTCATTTCCATGTTTGTGAAGTTTATACCATAATACAAACACCTTACATTGTGTACAAGTTGTCTCCACATTGGTGCAGTAGAATAAATAAAGAGTAACACTCCCATTTCATGTAACACACCATTTTTAGAAGGAATGACGCTCTGAGTGAAGGCATACGAAAGGAATAATTTTCTACAGTTACCCTCCAGTAATACTGTTGTGTATGCATTTTCTTTGGTGTTGAACAAGAGAAAACGTTATTCTTTCCAACACTTCAACACAACGACTGGAAAAACATCTCATATTTATGTTAATTTATTCTTCTGTAGATTGTATTTATCATGTTTATATGTTACATGGCATGCTTATTATATAATTTTATACAAATATCATAGATGGATTAATGAAAATGTCTATATTAATGTAATATACAACATTTAATGCACCTCAGTGATTATCATTACGCATTATTATTATTAATATGGCATCTTCAAGACTAAGACACACTTAGTGATTTTAATGTGTACCTGCATGCCTGCACAGTGTGTAAGTTTATTTAGGTACAAGTACACATTTAGAGAGAATGGATCAAAGTAGAATGACTTGGAGAGCGTATAAATCGTAGGGAAGGAAGGCGGGGTAGGGGTCGTCCTAGAAAAGGTTGGAGGAAGGGGTAAAGGAGGTTTTGTGGGCGAGGGGCTTGGACTTCCAGCAAGCATGTGTGAGCGTGTTAGATAGGAGTGAATGGAGACGAATGGTTTTTGGGACATGACGATCTGTTGGAGTGTGAGCAGGGTAACATTTTGTGAAGGGATTCCGGGAAACCAGTTAATTGATTTAGTTGGACTTGAGTCCTGGAAATGGGAAGTACAATGCCTGCACTTTAAAGGAGGGGTCTGAGATAGTGACAGCTGGGAGGGACTATTCTCAGCTGTCGTATCTGAGCTCCTCTGCAAAGACAGTGATTATGTATGAGTGTGGTGAAAGTGTTGAATGATGATGAAAGTATTTTCTTTTTGGGGATTTTCTTTCTTTTTGGGTCACCCTGCCTCAGTGGGAGACGGCCGACTTGTTGAGAAAAAAAAAAAATAATTATCAGAGGATATATAAAATATGAAATAACTTTAAAACACTTGAAATTTTTTAAAGTTTCGAGACATAATGGAGAGACATTGAGCTCAGAGAGAATGTAAGCAAACCAAGCGGCCTGCAGTGACCATATTAGTGTGTCAGGTGGGGGAAGTCGTATAGCGAGTTTTGGTCATAATTTGAAAAATGTCCTTATTAGAGGAACGCAGTAAGGCAAAACGCAATAAAGTAGGGCCCTACTGTACATGACTGAGAAGAGGTTGGATCTGAGAAGAACCTACATATGTAGCATGGCCAGTATGTCTGCTGCAGTGTTGTTGCTATGTGGAAAAATAATGAAGTTTCCTGGCAAATGGCTCAGCTTTGTTATATAAGCCATTGTTCTAGTTTAAACTGTTGGATGTGACAATGAAGGATGATTCCAACATCCTGTGTTTGTGTGTCTTCCTCCATGGTGGTGAGTCGTGCATCTTTAAAAATTAAATCATTGTGCAAATTTCAAAGTAAAAATAAAGGCATTCCTCGAGTCATCCATTCTGCTGATGTACTGGTGTTTAGAAATGAGTGTTTAGAGGTCTCTGGATGTTTTGACCACATATATTTAGTAGCAATCATTGCAAGAGATTGTGTGTACACCTGAGGAGGGTTGATCCTATGGATGGTGTCCCTTACTGGTGATGTCCTTGGTTGTAGTGGATGTAGTGGTGTTTACTTGAAATTCAGCATTGGAAAGAATGTTGGAGACATGTTTGGCAATGCAGATGGTAGGAAGGGCTATGTATATTCTTTCAGTGATATCACATTTAGGCAAGCTGTAGATGTTATGCGCACATCGCCTGTAATTTCTGATGAAATGCCAAGGGCAGTAAAGTTTAGAAAATGCTAGTTCGAAGAAAATTTTTCAAGGAATTCACTGTTGCAGATATGGAGGGAACATAGAAAGAACCCTATGATAATGCCATGTTTAGTGTTAAAATTATGATGCTAGTAGAAGTGGAGATCATGTTGGTTAATCAGTTTGAGTGGTAGATTTTAAAACAAATCTCGTAGTTACCTTTGAAGAGATCATCAACAAAAGGAAGAATGTTGTTAACTTCGAGAATTGAGGGCTTGGCCTGGTTGAGATTGTATTGAAAAGCAGGAATATTGAATCGTCTAGTTCATGACGAGTATGTGTTGTCAACATAAAGGAGCCATGTGACAGAGGAAGAAATAGAGGAAAACCAATTTGCCTTGAGATGCTCTATGTATAGATTTGCCAGTACAGAACTGAGTGGAAAACCCATGGGTAGTTTGAAAGTCTGGTGAAAAAGATAATTTTCAAGAGAAACATGTAAAACCAACACAGTTCAACAAGTTTTATACAATTACTGGCTGGGACAGGAAGGTTGAGGGAGTTGTCAATTTTTGGGCTCAGGAGATTAATGGCTTGTGCTGCAGGTATCTTGGTAAATAAGGATGTTGTGTCTAGGCTGAAGGCTTCTTGTTCCTGACAATAATGTTTCAGATGCGGTCAAGATCACCAGTGTTTAAGATATGCTCGACTGATTGTACCCAAGAGTTTAGACAGGCATTTTGCTAGAATCCCTAATAGTTTGTGGGGGCACTGCCTTTTCCAAGGATGATGGGTCTCAATGGAATTCCTGGTTTACGAGTCTTCATAGGCTGTACATTCTGGGGTTGGTGGGGATGGTGTCCAGAATTTTCTAACTTTCTTCTGAGTCCATTAGAATGTGGCAAGTCTTGCACAGGAAAGTTTTGGTTATACTATCCTGACGCCGAATGACTTCGAAAAGGCGATAAATGACATGCCCTTGAACTCTGCCCCAGCCCCAGACTCATGGAGCTCCATGTTCATCAAGAACTGCAAGAAGCCCCTATCATGTGCTTTTAACATCCTATGGAAAGGGAGCATGGACACAGGGGTTGTCCCACAGCTGCTAAAAACAAGAGACATAGCCCCACTCCACAAAGGGGGCAGTAAAGCAATAGCAAAGAACTAAAGACCAATAGCGCTAACATACCATATCATAAAAATCTTTGAAAGGGTTCTAAGAAGCAAGAGCGCCACCCATCACTTACACAACTCACGGCAACATGGGTTTAGAGCAGGTTGCTACTGTCTGTCCCAACTATTGGACCACAATGACAAGGTCCTGCATGCTCTAGAAGACACAATACACAGATGTAGTATACACAGACTTTGCAAAAGCCTTTGACAAGTGTGACAATGGTGTAATAACGCACAAAATGTGTAATAAAGGAATAACAGGAAAAGTTGGTAGATGGATCTATAATTTCCTAACAAATAGAACACAAATATGTAGTAGTAGTAAACAGAGTAAAGTCTGAGGCAGCTACGGTGAAAAGCTCTGTTCCACAAGGCACAGTACTCGCTCCCATCCTGTTCCTCATCCTCATATCTGACAAACAGGGATGTAAACCACAGCACCGTGTCTTCCTTTGCAGATGACACCCAAATTTGAATGACAGGTGTCCTCCATTGAAGACACCGCAAGACTCCAGGCGGACATCAACCAAATTTTTAAATGGGCCGCAGAAAACAATATGAAGTTCAATGATGAGAAATTTCAATTATACTCCGAAATAGAAAACGTGAGGAAATTAAAACTATACCAGAGTATAAAACAAATTCCAACCACACAATAGAACAAAAAACTAATGTAAAAGACCTGGGAGTGATTATGTCAGAGGATCTCACCTTCAAAGACAATAACATTGTATCAATTGCATCTGATAGAAAAATGACAGGATGGATAATGAGAACCTTCAAAACTAGGAATGCCAAGCCCATGACGACACTCTTCAGGTCGCTTGTTCTATCTAGGCTGGAATATTGCTGCACACTAACAGCACCTTTCAAGGTAGGTGAAATTGCTGACCTAGAAAATGTACAGAGAACCTTCACGGCGCACACAACTGCAATAAAACACCTCAATTACTGGGAACGCTTGAAGTTCCTCAACCTGAAGAGGATCTGAACAGGAGCCCTTGCATAGTTTACCTGGAGTCTACCTGAAGGGTATTCCAGGGATCAACGCCCCTGCGGCCCGGTCCACGACCAGGCCTCCCGGTGGAACAGGGCCTGATCAACCAGGCTGTTACTGCTGGCCTGACGCAGTCCAATATACGAACCACAGCCCGGTTGATCCGTCACTGACTTTAAATATCTGTCCAGCTCCCTTTGAAAGACAACCAGGGGGTAGATACATGATTATATACACTTGGACAATCCTAGAGGGATTAGTACCAAACTTTCACCCGAAAATCACTCCCTATGAAAGCAAAAGACTCGGCAGATGATGCAACATCCCCCCAATGAAAAGCAGGGGTGCCAGTAGCACGATAAGAGAACACACAAGTGTCAGGGGCCCAAGACTGTTCAACTGCCTCCCAGCATACATAAGGGGGATTTACCAATAGACCCCTGGCTGTCTTCAAGAAGTCACTGGACAGGCACCTAAAGTCAGTACCTGACCAGTTGGGCTGTGGTTCGAACATCGGGTTGCGTGCGGCAACAGTAACAGCCTGGGTGATCAGGCCCTGATCCACCATGACGCCTGGTCACAAACCGGGTCGCGGGGGCTCTGACCCCCGAAACCCTCTCCAGGTATACTCCAGGTATTGACTTGTGAGGCTCATAGGTGTCTGGGTCATTTAGTATATGCATTTTGTTCCTGTAGTTGATAGTGTCCAAGATAACGACACCACATCCTTTGTGGTGATATTGATGCTAGTGTCTTCTACTTAAGTTTTGAGAGGCCACTGAAATTTGGCTGAGAATGTTCAGAAAAAAAAGTCTCCCCTTGTTAAAATTAAGAATGCCATAAAACTGCTAATTTTTTATTTCCGCTTTTTTCTCATTTTTATCCTATTTCAAATTCTGTACATTCCTGTAATTAAAAAAGAATCAGGCAACCTCTTAGCCCTTTCACTGTCCAGACCCGTGAAATTAAAAGTGCTCAGTGTCCACTATAAAAAAAACTCTGAAATGGTAGAAAATCTTTTTCTGAAGATATGACACCAAAAACACCAAATTTGATGGAAAACTTGCAGAATTACCCAGATGTAAATTCAGTACCCTGGGTGAAATTACTTATCGGCGATTTTGCTAATATCGAGTCCTATTTTAAGCTAAATTTGAGTTTGAGGAAATTCTTAGCTATTTTTTTTAGTATGAATTCCACTCTATCGACTGAGCACAAGAAACCACCCACTCAACTTTTAAAACTACCCTATAAGCACACAGTTGTTAATTTGGCTAATTTTACACAAAATTAAAAAAATTCCAATTTAAAAACAGTCCAAAATAAGCAATATAGACATTCCCGGTGCTAAAACATTTCCTCTGTTCAATAATCAAATCCCCAGCCCTGTCCTATATCACACTTGTCTTTCATTTTGAATTCACCACACACAAAAAAAATCAAAGATTTACTCTATTTTTTGGATAAAATATAACCAGGAATGATTGGTCATGGGTTACAGCATGCCAATTAATTATTTCTAGTAAAAACCCATAAAATAGAACAGGGGGTTAAGGGAGGTGTAACCCGTCCTCAGATAAATCAGCAAAATTGAATATTTCTGCTATTTTGAGGCCAATTTCAAGCAACCTTCAGTCCTGGAATCAACCAAAATTATGTATCTCTTTCAGTGGAGTCTTCCATTCTATCAAGTGATACCAAAAAACACTCAATAAAACCATAAAAACCATCCTAGAAAACACCTGAGTTGCTATTTGAAACCAAACACAAAGTCAGCATTTTGCTTTTCCTACCATGGCAAGTTTATTTTTTATACTGTGCTTACTCACCGCACAGACCCAGTCTCTAATATCTAGGCCAAAATTTACTGCTCTCAGTTTATAGGAGTGATCTGAGCTCATGACGTAGATCTACATGACTACCCCTAGCAGCAATGTAGACAGATCTATGTGACGGAAAGTGAAAGGGTTAGAGGTTCACTTTTGGCAATATGTAAGCCTCTCCTCACTTAGTGACGTACTTGTTTACCGACGACTCGGACTTACGACGGGCTCTCTGACCAGTATTCATACTGGTATATTAAAGCTGATTTCTTCTATTCTGTTTATTTCAATATACAGTACACTACTGTATAAACATTTAAAAATATACCAGAAATGTTATAAATGGTGCAAAGGTGACAATAAAACAATATCAAAGATGGTTGACACAAACTCATTACCATTACAGTATGCTCCTCACTTAGCGACGAATTCGTTTAACGATGCAGTCTTAGGAATGGAACTCTGTCATTAAGTGGGGAAAGGCTGTAATGGCAAAAGAAAATAATATGAGAATTTAAAACTCTGCAAGAAAAGATTAAAGAAACTGATTTATACCCAATGATTGAAAAACCTCTACATAGCCTCTGTAGGAAAATCATTTACCGTAAAGGAAAAAGAAAATAATGACTTACCGCATCAGGATCATCCTCCTCATCTACAGTGTCTGCGTCATAGCCAGGGTAACTACTGGATGGAGCAAACATAGATGCCAAAGTTGTATCCCCATTGGTCTGACCTTCCTCCTCGTCATCTTCCCAGCATTCATCCTCAGACTCCTGCTGCAACCAATGAAAATTTTTAAATATCTGCAGCTTTTACAACACTGAAAAAGAAAAACTTATTTGCATTTGCTCTTTCAAAATGAAGTTATTACTACATTCATTGGGAGAGGATAAACCCCACAGGGGTTATACAGTGCCAGGGTAAAATGGATGATGATCAGGTTCGAGCCAAGGAAAAGGTAGCTCTAATTCCCTGGATCAAGAGCCCTTGCAGGGCTCAGAGTCCAGTACCTCTGCTATCACCACTAAACCCTCATCTAATGCCATAATCAACCATTATGTGCCACCTTAGTGACCCAAAAGTATGTTTACCACTACACAACTGTCAAAATCTGATTAAGCACTATGAACTAATATTTCAATAATAATACTTATTACTACAATAGCCATAGTAATGAATGGTATACTGAGTATCTTGCATGTACAGGAGACCACCATGCATCACATTACCAATATGTCATAAGTGAATTTTTTTTCCTTTTACCACATTTTTGTATCAATGACCACTGTTTGCACCAGGAGCTTGGCCCTTTGATGTAAACTAGCAACCACATCTCGGGTTTACCACTCCCGGTTTCGACCCTCTGATCATCCTGTCATCTCTGGATATTAACCATGACACCAAAAAGGAATTCTAGTGATGCTAACAGTGCTATAAAGGGAAAGAAGTGTAAAAATTTGGGAGTTTAAAAGAAAAAATATAAAACTGTGTAGGGAAAGGTAGTGGAGCAGCTGATGTAGCAGCCAAACAGGTCTGTGAATGTACAGCCATACCCTTCACTGTGCAGGCATTAGCTTGGTGCCTCCTAAAAACATGTTAAATATGGAGCTATGGAAGCCAAGTGGCATGGAGCTACCTCCTCCTATGGAGGCATGGAAGTAAACAACAGAGCTACCTCCTATGGAGGCATGTAAGTGAATGACTGAGAGCTACCCCCTCCTACTTCATATCTAACCAACGGTAAGGCTCCTAGAAGCAACAACATCCACCATGTGGCCTTCTGTTCTCCCATACCACTGACTAAGAGAGTAACATGCAAACACTTTCTACTGAGCCTCTGTTTCAGTCAGTTATTCACTTGTGAGGTTCTTTTATTTTAACCTTTTTCACCACTCCAGAATGGCGATAAGTTTCCAAATCTGTTTCCAGAATGAGAGTCACGTAAATAAGCACTTACCGCCAACATATGGTGTATCATCACAGGCCTTGGACATTGATACATAACATTTTATACAGTGAAAATGTGCATACAAATGTGGTTTTGTAATGCTAATATTGTGCTGTGTTGTCTCATCAAATGTCAAAGAAACCATTTTTTACAGGTCAAGAGCCCAGAGGAACATTGACTATGCTGTGACTGATCCTGAAAATTTACATCAAAGTGACGTAAATTTTCCAAATAAGGTGGTAACTGAAGTCTCATTGTCGAGAGAAACAAATTTAAGAATAACTTCAGAGAAAGTGGCTTACTAAATAACTTCAACCTGTAAGAAGAGAAGCACAAGTGGATGAGGAACAGTTGCAGTACCAAATGGCCAACAACAGTGTGTGTGTATGGGAAAGAGCTGACATAAATGATCCTTTTCATGTATTCAAACATGAGGTCGCCAAACACATAATACATCCATACAGTTATGAGAAATTTTTACTAGGGACTTTATAGATCACTTAACACAAAATTTGTGACTTCTGACATTTTACATTTCAGTGGAGTGTTGCTGCTATTCATGGATATTATTTCTTGCCCCTCTTTAGACAATTACTGGACCAATGAAACCAAGATTAATCACTACACACACAACCCGCACATATAAAAGGGAGGAGCTTACGACGACGTTTCGGCCCGACTTGGACCATTTACAAAGTCACACTAACACACAGAGACGGAGGAAGGGGTATTTATAGGCAGGCAGACAGGGGAGGGTACAAGAGAGTGGGGTAATAATGGAGTAAGTAGTGGAAGAGGTAGTAGTAGTAATAGTAGTAGTGGAGACAGTCATATTCTAGGAAAGGAGCACTGCAGCAACTCTCTCCGTTCCTTAGACAACAAACTTACCTTTCGTCAGACTAACACTCTTCGCACTAATCTAGTTCATACCTCCCCTCCCTCCACAGATTCTCCTGGTGTCTACTCTATTTCTTGCTCCTCCTGTCCTCTTCAGTACTTTGGAGAAACTGGCCGATCTCTTTCTGACAGACTCAAGGAGCACAAAAATAGTGTTAGGCTTGCCGACACTAATAATACTCTTTTCTGTCATGTCAGAGATCACAGTCATCCTATTGATTGGTCTTCTGCTAAAACTGTCTACCCTACGTCTAACTTCCATAGTCGCCGCCTGGTTGAATCCTCCCTTATACACAACTTTCCCTGTATGAATCTTAGCCCTGGCTTTGTCTCTGTTGATGCTTTCCTCTCTCATTACATTGTTAAATGCTCTAAACTTCAGAACACCCGTGACTTAACCTGATTCCTTCCCCTTTCATCTCTTCCCCCTTCTCCTTTTTTTCTCCTATGGGTTTTCCTTTCTTTCTTTTCTTTTGCCTTGTATTTGTCCTTCATTTTATTCGCCTTTCCTCCCTCTGTGTTCTCGTCCCACCCTTGCGGGCCGCTAGCCTCATTGCAGTGCTCCTTTCCTAGAATATGACTGTCTCCACTACTACTATTACTACTACTACCTCTTCCACTACTTACTCCATTATTACCCCACTCTCTTGTACCCTCCCCTGTCTGCCTGCCTATAAATACCCCTTCCTCCGTCTCTGTGTGTTAGTGTGACTTTGTAAATGGTCCAAGTCGGGCCGAAACGTCGTCGTAAGCTCCTCCCTTTTATATGTGCGGGTTGTGTGTGTATTGTTCCAGTCACGGTATTGTGCCTTTTTTGTTATTCAAGATTAATCACGTTGCAAGTATAACGTCTTTCTAAAAGGTTCAGGTTGCTCTGGCAAATAATACATCTCAATAAACCATACCACGGGTGGGGTTTGAACCCGCGGTCACAGTCTCAAAACTCCAGACCGTCGTGTAAGTCACTGGGCCAGCTAGCTTGTGGACACAGTGGTGCCTATGCTAACCTTCCTATGGTGTAGAAATATACCTAGTTGGATGAATCTTATTGAAGCTAGCTGGCCCAGTGGCTTACGCGACGGTCTGGAGTTTTGAGACTCTGTGACTGCGGGTTCGAACCCCACCCGTGGTATGGTTTGTTTGCAATCGTGTCATTACGATTTCGTGAGACATCTCAATAATAATTCCAAAACTAGCAAGGACAGATTACTCAAGGTTAAGCTTGCCTGAAGATTTCAGAAACACCAAAGAAGTCTGTGGATGAGGTAATCAAACTCTTTTGCAGTGCCAGTGATGAGGATCTAACACACGATATCCTGATGTATCAAGGAACTTCAACCTTTTATAATCATCCTATTCAGTTAACAGAAGCAAGGTACTTTTGTCTTTACCTTTAAAAGTACAGGGATATTTGAAGCGATAAACAAAGGCTTACATTAGTCTCCTTATGCATTACTGCAAAGGAGCAAACTGTTTAAAACTGTCTTTTTGCAGCTTTGAATCCAAGAGTAGTTTTCTCTTGTTTGCTAATGTTTGTTCTAGATGGCATCTTCTGGAAGAACAAACCTGTCATCAGAAGTAAACACCTTCTCAGGGTTGTAACAACCTTCAGAGAAAATGATAGCTATCTCAACTGGGGACTTTCCTGCAGCAGCAAGGTCAGCAGAGGCACTCTCCCCACTGAACTTTATATTATGCAAACCAATGCACATTCTAAATCCATTAAACCATCCAGAACTAAATGTGTACTCATTTTCCTCCTCATACACTGCTTTATAGTATGATGAGGCTTAATAATAATAGTCATCAAGTGGAACACCTTGCTTTTCACTGTCACTTAGAATTACTCATTGTACAAATGCTCATCTTAACCTGTCTCTAATTGACTATATTGTTAATTCTCTAACAGCAAACACAAACAACAAACCTGCATATTTTCCTCACAAACATCACTAGAATACATACCGTAACTAGTAAGCCATCAGGGACTTTCATTAAACCTCTTGAAAAGATCCATGGAACCCAGAAGGCAAGGTAAAGGCTGTGTGTTGTCTATACATATACTCTTCTGATCTATGCCATGTCAACTTGGACTACTACTTCATGGCTGCTCTGACAAACTTTTAACTTCTTTAAAGATTAATCAGAGAAATTTAACTTCAATACATGACCATTGTAAACAAAAATACAGTGGACCCCCGAGTTTCAGCCATAATTCGTTCCAGAAGGCTGTTCGAGTGCCATTACCGAACGAATTTGTTCCCATAAGGAATAATGTAAAGTAGATTAGTCCGTTTCAGACCCTCAAAAATACACTTACAAAAGCACTTACAATAATACGCTTACATAATTGTTCGAGTTGGGAGGTGGTCGAAACTCGGGGGTCCACTGTATTAAAAGCATTAAAAGCAATTTATTATAGTATTCAAAGCAAACTACTAACAACTACAGGAAATATACACCAAGAGGCAATGAACATAAAAACATGCTTGAACAAAGCCGCACTACCTCATCATCATCTTTTGTCATGTTGGAGTCAATTGCATTGGCAAGTTCATTAATCAAGAGCTTGAATATTTTAACCAAAACAGGTACTTGAGTCCACTGCTCAGGACGAGATGCACGCTGGGATCGTGTTCTCACTCGACACTCAGGCGAGAATACCTTAAAGAAAAAAAATGCATAACATACAGGACTGATAAAACCATGGGAAAAACTAAAAGTGAATACTGTAAATAAAAAACGCATACATATTAACCCTTTAACTGTCCAAACGTAGATCTATGTTCACTCGTGTAGCGCTCCGAATGTAGATCGTTTTTTTTTTAATTTGAATTCAAAATAAAACGTAGATCTACATTCGGAGCGCTACGCGAGTGAACGTAGATCTACGTTTGGACAGTAAAAGGGTTAAACAAAATAATTCAGCCTATTTTAAGTGAACAGCATACACTGTTACTCTTCTAGCTGTGGTTGTGGGGTTTTGGGGGTCATACCTCCTGGCTTAACCAGTTATCTAGCCATGTGAGGGAAAACTTTGTATTTGCAATTTCAATGCTAATAGTGTCTCATTTTAGTGTCTATTTTTCACAATTCGTCAAATTCAAAATGTTCATAATTCTCATGATTTGCTAATTCAATGCATCTTTGCCATGTATCTTTGCACCCCATTCTTCATCATTTGCCCTTTTCCTTTGTTCATGGTTCGTAATGCATTTGTTTGCATGTAATTTTTTTAGCATGTTCTTTTCACGTGAATTTCGGTAGCTTAGATGGTTACAGTTTCTGGTAGTGATGATCTGCACATTTCAATATGAAAAATACCAGGAAACTTTGTCAAAAACAACACCATTAAATTCCTAACATAGAAACATTTTCAGGGGTGAGGCTATTTACATCATATTTCATATTTGGTGATCCTTTAGCAGAGCACAGTGCATAACGTTAGGTCAAGTAGCAAGGTTACTGTTATTTTTGTGTTACTGTTATCATTATTGGTCTTGTTGTTGAACTTGACTTACCTGGTCTCCCTGAACTATGATATCTTGTAAACGAGAATCATTAGATGTAACCCCATGCTCCAGTAGCTTGGCTAGAGCTACTGCGCTCACCTGTCAAAAATAAGCAACATGAAAAATAAGTACCAATTTAAATTGCTGCAACTAGATATATTTGACATCAGAATTATTATAACTATAGTAATGTAAAAGTTATAAACCCACAAGGGTCATACATCTGAAAAAACTGGAGGAGACCTGATCCGAGGAAGGAGAGGATAGCTCCATTTCCTTGAGTCAAAGAGTTTTAGCACTGAAAATACTATCTTCCATGCAATGATTCTCATATTTCCTAACTATTCCACTGCAAGTCCACTAAAAGATTATGATTATATATTCTACAGTCTTATATTCCACAATATACTTGCCTTTCCTTCATAAGCACCAAAGAAGAGATGCTGTTTGGAACACCACTGAGTAAGTACAAAATGAAGTGCAGACTGTCCAGAGGGTCCTGGAACACCTGCTAAGAAGGTTAGGACACCTTCCAACTGAGAATGTACCAACTGAGCATACACCAGCACGAGGTTCTGAACCACAGTTAGCGTCTCCGCACCCTGGGAAGCACCAATGGAAATAGCATTCTCTGAATTATATGTAGCTCACCTTACTCAATCCATTTAAAAATATAAACTGATGTTATGTATAGCATAATAAATCTTATTACTGAATACACATTAGAAGGAATTTGACTAACACTCTTACTTTTGATGTTTATCACTTGCCCTTAACTGGGAGGAGAAGACACTTTAGACAATGCTTCAGTCCAGCTTGGTTTATCAAACCACAATGATAACTGTTCAGGCCTTTATGAAACAGTCTAAAGTTTTCTCTCTAAATTATGAGTTGTGAAATGTTCTAGCCACAGCACTGACTTAATCCTTACCTGGAGTTTACTAAGAACAGCTCTGAGGAGAAGATCCAAATTGTCTCCCAAGTGGTCACCAGCTCTTCGGATGAGAACAGTAATAAGCCGACCTACAAATGTGGCCGTGTGCTCACTGGTGGCTGGTGACAAGAGTTGCGTCGCTACTTGAACTACATACTGAAGGCCCAACCTTCCTTCAGCATCGTGATACCCGATAACCTTGTACAAAAAAATAAAAGTGCACAGGATATACTATATATTTGTAAACAACAATTAACCCTTTCAGGGTTTTCTACGTACTAGTACGTCTTACGCACCAGGGTTATTGACGTACTAGTACGCATAAAATCTAGCGCCCTCAAATCAAGCGGGAAAAGGCTGGTAGGCCTAGATGTGAGAGAATGGGTCTGCGCGGTCAGTGTGCGCAGTACAAAAAAAATCGGGGACCCAGTGGTGCATTGTGGGAACGCCATTTTAGTACACCTTGTTCACCATGCCTTACGGTAAGAAACACCTTACTCCTCGGCGAATTTGAACACTTTTGTTCCACAGTGACAGTTCTAATACAGATGGGAGTGTCAGTGATGATGACTTTCAAGGTTTTCAGGAGGTTGTGACCGAAAATAATGACCATAATACCGGTAATAGTGAGGAAACCCCAGATGACCCTCAACCTTCAACTTCCGGTGCTGGGCCATCTTGTTCACGTCCAGTTGTACCAGAACAAAAGGGGAAACTCGTATTTTCCCATGTCCAGGACTCAGATGTGAGCAATGGTGATGATAGTGATAGTGAATATGAACTCCAAGCTCTTGAAAACAGTTCCAGTAGTGAGAGTGAAGTGAAATATTCTCCAGTGAAGCGTCAGTATATACGACGCTATATGCGCTCTGGTAGTATGCCATATGCTATTCCCAGGGGAAGGAGTACATCCCGTGGCTGTACAACAGGAACAGATAGTGAAAATGGATGATATTGTTGCAATTGGGATGAAAAATGTGCATGCATCTGGTGGTGGTGGTAGAGGTGGTGCCAGCCATGAGGCACCAGCAGTGAGCCATGCTGCTACCCACGCCGCTGACTCAGCTGAGCTACAACAAAGGCCACCCTTCCCCCACACCCACCCACCACACCAACCTGCACAACCACAACCTCTACAACCACAACCACAACCATCTGTCAATATCCAGTACCCACCAGCAGACTGCACCTGGGATTGGCGGGAAGCTGACAATTTTATTCCCAATCCCCATCAGTTTGATGAAAGTCAAAGTGGAATACTATGACCATCTTGTACACTTGGAAACAATGCCACTGAACTGGAATGTTTTGAGTTATTCTTTGATGAACCCCTGATGGAAATTATTGTCAGGGAAAGCAACAGATACTTCGATTACACTATGGCAAACACAATATTTTCACCAAAATCAAGCCTTACCAATGGAAAGAGAAAACTGTGGCTGAGATGTATCTTTTCTTTGCCACAATAATGCTTATGCCACATGTGTATATCAAATCATACTGGTCAACAGACTGCCTGATTGCAACCCCAGGTTTCAGTGATATAATACGAGTGAATTGATTTGTGCTACTATTGCGTATGCTACACTTCTCAGACAAAACCAGGCCTGACAGAAATGACAGGTTATATAAGATTAGGAATGTGTTTCTGTATCTGAAACAAATTCAATATGTATTTTTATCCCTTTAGGAAGCTTGTTATTGATAAGTCTTTGATTCTGTTCAAAGGTAGACTGGCGTTCAAGCAGTATATACCAAGCAAGAGGAAACGCTTTGGTATAAAGTTGTTTGTGCTTCGTGATTGATACAGTGATCTTGTATTGGATATTACTGTGTACACTGGAAGCAATACATTGCAAGATACCAGGAAGTTATTGGGTATCTCTGGTGATGTGGTTAGAACAATGATGGAACCATATCTTGGTAAGGGTCACATATTATATACTGATAACTGATACACAAGCCCCTCCCTCAGTGATTTTTTGCGAGTGAACATGACAGATGTGTGTGGTACAGAGCGTGGAAATCATAAGCATATGCCTAGGTTCAACGCAGGCACTCGTAGAGGTCAGGTGCAGGCGTTTGCTGCCAATGACATCATGGCATTTCGGTGGCATGACAAACGAGATGTCACACTGTTGTCATCAGTTCACCCAAACGAAATGACAGACACTGGCAGGCTGAATAGAGAGACCAATGAACCCATTTTAATACCTGCAGCTGTGATGGACTACACCCTCAATATGCATTCAGTGGACAAATGTGACATGCAGATTGGGTTTGCTGATTGTGTTCGAAAGAGTTATAAGTGGTACATAAAACTCTTTTTCCATATTTTGGACATTTCCATGCTTAATGTTTATAATATGTATAAGTTGAAGACCAGAAACAAACCACCATATGGCAAATTTTGTTTGTCTGTCATCAGACAAATAATATTCAAGTAACAACACCTGCAATAGAAAACTGCCCACCAAATTCTCAACTACCCTCTCGTCTGAGGCCTGGTGATCACTTCCTAATAAAACTGCCTGCTACTCCTTTCAAGAAAAAGGCTCAGAAGAGGTTATGTCTGAGCACATACAAAAAAACGCTCACAACAATGCAGACACACTCGTTTTATGTGTGAGGAGTGTAAAACACCACTGTGCATGACACCATGTTTCAAAGACTTCCACAACCTGCAGCACTTCTAGAAACATAACCAGTGACTTTTTTTTTTTTTAACACATCGGCCGTCTCCCACCGATGCAGGGTGACCCAAAAAGAAAGAAAATCCCAAAAAGAAAATACTTTCATCATCATTTAACACTTTCACCTCACTCACACATAATCACTGTCTTTGCAGAGGCACTAAGATACGACAGTTCAGAAAATCCCTCCAAACCGCCAATATCTCAATCCCCTCCTTTAAAGTGCAGGCATTGTATTTCCCATTTCCAGGACTCAAGTCCAACTAAATCAATTAACTGGTTTCCCTGAATCCCTTCACAAAATATTACCCTGCTCACACTCCAACAGCTCATCAGGTCCCAAAAACCATTCGTCTCCATTCACTCCTATCTAACAGTAATAAACAACATTTTATATTGTTGGTTTGTGTAAACATGTTTTGTAAACAATATACTGACAACAATGTTTGTGCAGTTATTGTGTAGTATACAACAAGTGAATATATAAAAAACAGGCCTTATATTGGTCTCACAGACCATAAAAGTTATTTGAAAAATAAAAAGAAAATACAAAAAAAATTACAGGGTGACCGGCAGTCAGCGATGTTGCCGTAAGCGGTTCATTTTCTGTCAACTTCACGCCTCCATATCTTGGTAAGCATTGATCGCAAAAAAAAAAAAAAATTTAGCCTATAATATTTACAAAAAAAAAAAACTATTTCATAAGAAAAAATAATGTTTTTTTTTTTAATATTTTTCAACCCTCAGAACGAGTTTGAGAGAGGGCCTCTCAACCCTGAAAGGGTTAAGAGTACAGTGGTACCCCAAGTTTCGTACTTTATCCGTTCCAGAAGGCTGTTCGAGTGCCGTTACCGAACGAATTTGTTCCCATAAGGAATAATTTAAATTAGATTAGTCCATATCAGACCCCCAAAAATACACTTACAAAAGCACTTACATTAATACACTTACATAATTGCTCGAGTTGGGAGCAGTACAAAACTTGGGGTACCACTGTACAGTGGACCACCGAGTTTCGTAAAAACTTCACTCCTGAAGTCTGCTCAAGTGCCATTACCGAACGAATTTACTAACTTAAGGAAAAATGTCACGTAAATACACTTCCACATGAACTTACAATATTATACTTACATAATTGTACGATTTCCGGGGTTTACGAAACTCGGGGGTCCACTGTATTACAAATACCTCAACCACTTACCACATTTACAAAATTTATCATTCTATTTTATGAGCTTTACAGCAGTCAAATCAAAGAAATATAATATAGTTTTCAGTTACAGTACACCCTCCACATAATGAACTTTAGAAATATGGAACAAAATCAGCATAGTCAATCAATTTGGAAACAATAGACAGTGTTGGTTACAGAATTGTCAAATGTTACAATCACTGCCATACAATTGCTTCTCCCTCTAACTTAATTGCCATTACCAGCCACTTGTTCCCCCTAATTACGTAGTTCATTACATGGGGTATTTAATGTACAGGAACCCTCAATATAATGGACTTTTAAACTGGGCAAAAATCACTGGGTAAACTGTATTTTAACTACTTTTTCAAAATTTATTACACTATAAACTGTGTGTATAGTACTATATTAGATATACAGCATAGTACTTCAGTGCTTATTTTTGCTGTTTTATAACAATCTGATTTAACCGACACAAGACAATTTCTCTTAGTCCATCATGGGCTTACCAAACTGTACATTTAAAAAAACTAAAACATTCCTCACTCGCTGAAAACAACTTAACTGGCAATTCCCGCTACTTTGCTCAGTTATGATAATGGCACACTGGAACCAAAGAACAAATGAGGGAAAAGACATAGGTGATGTGCTGATGCCTCTGTGGAAAGAAGTTTATCAATGTAAGCATGTCTGCAAAAAAAAAACAGAAATGTACCAGAGTACTGTATATAGTAGTACCAACACTTTTATACAAGTGAGAGGTATGGGTTTTAAAAGATGAAGTAAGGAGACTGGAGTCAGTGGAGATGTCATGTGTGAGAGAAGTGGGTGGTGTGAATATTATGCATAGAATTTCCGAGAGTAAAAATTAGAATTCAGAGTGGAGTTACCACAGGTATATAATTCAAGAGGGCTGAAGTGGTTTGGGAAGTAAAAGGGGTGATGGGGCAGAATAGGATGATCAAGAGGGAGTATAAATCAGGAGTGGAAAGAGAGGGGGGTAGAGATTGTCACAGAAGGGTTGAAAGGAGGGGTGAAGGTTTTAAGTGCTAGAATTTCAAGCATCCAGTAGGCTGGTGTGAGCATGTTATATCAAAGTGAACAGAGACAAGTGGCTATTATGACTGGACATGTTGTTATGGTGAGCAAGGTAACACTTATGAAAGGATTTAGGGAACTAGGAGTTCTGTAAGTTTAAAGTACAGTGGTCCCTCGGTTTTCGCCGAAAATTCGTTCCAGAATGCTGCTCAAGTGCCATTACCAAACGAATTTACTTCCTATGTTCGAGTTTGGAGATGCACGAAAACCGAGGGACCACTGTACATTACTGTACCTGCACTCTAAAGGATGGGTGGGGATATTGCAATTCAGAGTTATTGGAATTGTAGTACGTATATGCACTCTTTTAGCAAGGCAGCTATTAAACACGTGATGATAAAGTTTCCTTTTTAGGATCACCCTACCCCAGTGAGATGGCAGGTGCATAAAAACATTTACAATATTCTTAACCCTTTCAGGGTCCAAACCGTAGTTCTACGTCATGAGCTCAGCTCACTCAGATAAGCTTTGAGCGGAAAATTTGGGCCTAGATATGAGAGAATACATCTATGTGGTAAGTGTGCACCACATAAAACAAATCTTGCAGCACACAGTGCATAATGAGAGAGAAAAAACTGAAACCGCAATTTTCGATTAAAACAGCGACTTTGCAGTGTTTTTTCGTATACTTTGTATAGTTGTATTTGCGATTTCTTGGTCTCATTTGATAGAATGAAAGATATGTTACAGATATAGAGATGATTTTGATTGGTTTTAGTACTGCAAATAGCTTGAAACTGAGCTCAAAATAGCGGAAATGTTAAATTTTTGCCTATGTTCAAGAGTAAACAAATGACCTTCACACATCTAATATGCGCCAGCTGGTGGGTCTAATATACGTTCACATATGTGGGGATATTATTTGTACAATTATTACAATATTGCATAACATTAAATCTTCCATTTTTTGGTGTGAATAAAAATTCATTATGTGAATAAAAAATAAAAATGGAATTAATTTGAAAAGACTGAAAACGTAACTAATGAACAGAGGAAATGTTAGTTTAGTGCCAGGAATGCCTGCATTGTTTATTATGCACCCTATTTTGAAATTGGAATATTTTGAACTTTGAGTTAAATTGGCTAAATTACCAATTTCCAATCACTTTATTTTGTAGTTGAAACAGTTGACTGGGCGATTTCTTGTGCTCAATCGATAGAATAGAAGTAATACTAGTGAAATAGCTAAGAATTTGGTCGACTGGAATAATGTAATTGGCCTAAAATGGGAGTCAAAGTCGGCAAAATCACCGATGCGTGATGCCAGTGTCCAAGAATTTAAAAAAAAAAATTCCGACATCAAAATTTGTGAGAGCATAATTTTGTCAATTTTCAATCAACTTTCGTACTTTTTGTTTTATTACCTTCAGAAAAAGGTTCTCTACCATTTCATAAGAAAAAATAAGATTTTTTTTTTTTTAAATTCTTGGACACTGGCGCACCCCTTCCAAAAATGGCCTTGGACCCTTTAAGGGTCAAGACTTAATTATAATTTTTTCTAGAATAGTTTTTTTTTACCAAATGCATTGGTATTTTGTGTACATTCCTTTTATGCATGTGTGGGGAGTTCATGTACAATTTGAAAGTGACTGGTTAAGACTGTACATGTGTTACGTGTAAGCCACCACAATTGTTACCCACATACTGGACATGTCCATTGCCATGTGAGGCAGAGGACAATGGAAGCTTATGTCACACCCATCCTTACACAATTATCCTCATCACTATCTTCCCACACTATAACCAGGCATATTAACCATCACCATAATAATAAAAGAATGTTGAGCATGTGTAATGAATCCTGGATAAGATGCCAGAGAGGAGTGGGAATAAACTGAAGAGTAGGAAAGAGAGAGAGACCAGCTGCTGCCTGCTCCTACACACCTCTACTGCACTGTACTCTAACCCCATACCATTCCTTCAAAGCCATTATCATAAACTACTGAAATATCACAATTGTAAATAACTCCAATCCTGCCTGTTCTGCAAACTTTACAATATCATTATTACAACTTTGCATGTTTAACCCTTTCGCTGACTGTGCCATAGTACTACAGCTTTGAGGTCACTGTCAGTGCCGTAATAATACTACACCATGAGCTCAGGTCACTCAGATAAGCTGTGAGTGGTAAGTTTGGGCCTAGATATGAGTGAATGGGTCTGTGTGATAAGTGTGCACCATATAAAAAAATCCTGCAGCACGCAGTCAATGAGAAAAAAAATGCGACCGTGTTATTGGGTTTAAAAGAGCGACTTTGTGGTGTATTTTCGTATGGTTTTTATGGTTGTATTTTCAGTTTCTTGGTCTCGTTTGATAGAATGAAAGATACATTGCAGAAATAATTCTGATTGGATTCAGGATTGAAAATAGCTTGAAATTGAGCTCAAACTATCAGAGATGTTTGATTTTTGCTGATATTCAAAAGTAAACAAATTATGTCACTCATCCAATGCACATCCAACTGATGGGTCTAATATGCATTCATAAATGCACTGATATTATTTATATAATTATATTACCAACAGTAAATTTTCTATTTTTTTGTGTGAATAAAAAATCAAAATGGAATTCACGTGTAAAGCCTGGGAATGTAACTAATGAACAGAGGAAATGTTATTTTAGTGTCAGGAATTCCTGGACTGTTTAATCCAAACTCTATTTTGAAATTGAAATATTTTGAAATTTGTGGGAAATTGGCCAAATAACCAATTTCTGATCAATTTACTGGGTAGTTGAAATAGCTGATTGGGCGATTTCTTGTGCTCAATCGATAAAATGGAAGACATTCTAGTAAAATAGCTAAGAATTTGGTCGACTGGAACAATATAATTGGCCTAAAATAGGACTTAAAGTGGACAAAAATCACCAAATGTATATCACTGATGCAGCAAAATTTGCGAAAGCGTAATTTCGTCTTTTTCATCAAACTTCATACTTTTTGTTTTATTACCTTCAGAAAAAGATTCTCTACCATTTCATAAGAAATAAATTAAATGTTTTTGAAAATTCTTGGACATAGTGAAAGGGTTAATACAAGCTATTTGTTAGTGAATGGGCAAATATTCTTAGTTAAAAAATACAGAAAAGAAATTAGATACAAAATATAACTCTGAAGAAAGAACTTCCAAATATAATATTAGATCTATGGGGAAATTAGGTTCTGAATTCCCAATGCTTGACACAAAAAAAATTTCAAAACACATTTGCATTGCAAGTTCGGGCCTTACTGCTACTGACCAAGACAAAGAAGACTAACATAAGATTAAATGTGGGATCAAAGCACATGATTACCACTTATTTTAACCCTTTCGGGGTTATGGTCGTATAAGTACGTTTTACACACTGTGGTTATTGACGTACTAGTACTCCTAAATTCTAGCGCCCTCAAATCAAGCAGAAACAGGCTGTTAGGCCTAGATGTGATAAAATGGGTCTGTGCGGTCAGTGTGCGCAGTATAAAAAAATTCCTGCACCACACAGTGCATGAGGAAAAAAAACTGACCATATTTTTGGTTTAAAACAGCGACTTTGCAGTCTATTTTCATATGGTATTTATGCTTGTATCCTCGTTTTCTTAGTCTCATTTTATAGAATAGATATATTACTGAAATAGAGATAATTTTGACTGGTTTCACGATGACAAGCACCTTGAAACTGAGCGCAAAGTAGCGAAAATATTTGATTTTGGCCGATGTTCAGGAGTAAACAAATCACACCATGCGTCCAATACACATCAACTGGAGAGAGTAATATTCTTGCACAAGTGCGCTGATATTATTTATACCATTTTTACAGTGATGCAGTTGTATACATAACAGTAAATCTTCTATTTTTTGTGAGAATAAAAATTCAAAATGGAAAGCAAAAGTAATGTAAGAGGGGCCAGGAGACGTGACTAATGAACAGAGAAGATGTTATTTTAGTGCCAGGAATGTCTGCCTTGTTTATTATGGACCCTATTTTGAAATTGGCATCGTTTGAAATTTGTCTGAAATTAGCCAAATTTCCATTTTCTGACCACTATTTTGGGTAGTTGAAATTGGTAAATAGACGGTTTCTTGTACTCAACCGATAGAAGAAATGGAGTTCTAGCGAAATAGCTATAATTTTAGTAGACTGAAACATTGGAATTTGCCGAAAATAGGGCTCAAAGTGGGCGAAATCGCCGATGCGTAAATGTCATGGCTACCGCTAACTTCGCGAAAGCATAATTCCGTTAGTTTTCGATCAAATTTCATAATTTTTATGGCGTTATGATCGGAAAAAGATTCTCTATCATTCCATAAGAAACAATTTTTTTTTTTTTAAATTCGTGGACCCTGAGAACGATTTTCAGAGAGACCCCTTGGACCCCCAAAGGGTTAAGTACTATTGTCTTGAACTAGAGTCACAAATAACACTGTTCCTTTTACCTTTGATATACCTTGGGTATTCCTCAATTTTTTTTTTCAACATGCTGGTCATCTCCCACCGAGGCAGAGTGACCCAAAAAGAAAGAAAATCCCCTCCCCCCAAAAAAATACTTTCATCATCATTCAACACTTTCACCTCACTCATACATAATCACTGTCTTTGCAGAGTCGCTCAGATATGACAGTTTAGAAATCCCTCCAAACTGCCAATATCCCTCCTTTAAAGTGCAGGCATTGTACTTCCCACCTCCAAAACTCAAGTCCGGCTAACCAGTTTCCCTGAATCCCTTCACAAAATATTACCCTGCTCATACTCCAAGAGCTCGTCAGGTCCCAAAAACCATTCGTCTCCATTCACTCCTAACACACACACACACACACATGCTTGATGGAAGTCCAAGCCCCTTGCCCACAAAACCTCCTTTACCCCTTCCCTCCAACCTTTACGAGGACGAACACTACCCCGCCCTCCTTTCCCTACAGATTTATACGTTCTCCAAGTCATTCTACTTTGATCCATTCTCTCTAAATTACCAAACCACCTCAACAACCCCTCTTCAGCCCTCTGACTAATACTTTTAGTAACTCCACACCTCCTCCTAATTTCCACACTCCGAATTCTCTGCATAATATTTACACCACACATTGCCCTTAGACAGGACATCTCCACCCATATAAGAGTATTGGTACCACTACACTTTCGTACACACTGTGTGTGTATTGACTTTTTGCCTTAAAGTTATAGAAAAAAATAAATTGTGCAAAATTTTATATGGCATAAAACTCTTTTTCTCCAAAATTGGGAAGAAGTACAATGCTCTAGTTGACATCAGATGAAAGATAAAGGCTAGATAATCGTTAACCCAATCAGTTTCAGCGAAAAATGTCAATAGACTGCATAATAAAAAAATGTTGAAGTTTGTGATTTTTTTTTTTTGGGGGGGGGAGGGGAGAAAAAAATCAATGAAAACAAAGCTGTAAAAAATATTGCAAATCCTCTCACGATGTTTGTAGAACCATCATTACTCAATAACGTGTGCAAAAAATCATGACACTCCTATTAATACTTTTTGCAAAAAATGGATCATAACGTCAACAACTTATTGCTGAGTTATACAAATATTGTTTTCTGTAAAACTCTGGTTTTGGCGCACTAAATCTGAGCATGTTGCACACGTCAACACTTGCAGACACCCCACAGTCCCTGCATTTGAATGATGGAGTCCTCAGAGATGTTGCTAGGTAGTGTATTTTGAATGAAAACCATAAAAATTGTAATTTTTGGAGAGAAAAAAAAACACTACAGTGGACCCTTGAAATTCGTGATTAATCCGTTCCAGAGAGTCTGCCGAAATTCAAAATTCACGATTTTCAAAACCATTTTCCCCATAAGAAATAATGTAAATCAAATTAATCCGTTTCAGACACCCAAAAGTATTAAAAAAAAAAATATTTTTTTTTACATGAAATGTACATTTATCTACACAGAAAACAATGAGACATGAAGAATAAAACAATAACAACATGACACTTACCTTTATTGAAGAGTTGTTGATGTGTGGAAGATGGGAGGAGGGTAGAGGATGGAAGAGTTACTATTGTTTGGAAGGGGAATCCCCTTCCATAGACTTCAGGTACCAAGTCCTTTTCTGGGGTTACTTCCCTTTGTCTTTTACTGCCACAGTACATTCATTATTTACTTTAAAATATTTGTAGTCTTAATGTAGGGAGAAAGGTGTGTAGTATTTATTTGTAGGAATTCAGTGTAGGTAGCCTGTAGACATAGGTACACGTATGTAGCCCCCCCCCCCTGGGCTACACAACACAGTCATATTATTACACTACACAGCCATATTATTACACTACACAGCCATATTATTACCATGTTCACTGAGTTTAATCGTTTCTAACAACTACCTTTAGATGCCATCATAAACAAAGGAAGAAGCAATGAATAATTCATGCCGAGAATTGTAAACAAACGCGTATGAAGGACGGTTACTGCACCAGACGCCAGATTTACAGTTTTCTCTAACGCTGCAGAGAAAACGTAATGTTTACTCTCCACCCGACTCACCACTCGATAGCATATAAACATTGTAACATACCCTCATAAACATTATCAATGTTTATATGCTATATGATATGTAACGTGTTTCTTATATAATTTTGAAGAAAATATCATGGATGTAGTAATGAAAATGTCTATATTAACCTAAAATAAAACATTTAACCTAAAATAAGATATTTGTTTGAGCTTGGTTGGGGAAGTACCCTGTCTGGTGTGATCTTTCTTGAATTCTATAGTGTTTCTTGCCTTCTTTAGCAAAGAGCTGGCACTAGGAGCTTTCTTTGGGCCCATGGTGGCTTATTTAGCAGTTGCAAGCACTAAAACGAATGAAATATTAAGAAATGTATCATATGAACGCGTGAGGTGATCGTCACTCGCCGAGATACAATGCCAAACTGACTCTGAATGGTGTTTGTGTACCCGCGGTGGCTGGGAGGCCGCTCGGACGCGTTTCATACGACCGCCGATTTCTAAGCCAAATCACGAAAATCAAGCCAATATTTTGGCGAAAAAAGTAGCCGATTTTCAAATTTCACAATATTCAAGGGGAACGAATTTCAAGGGTCCACTGTAATTGCCATCATGTCTTTTTATGAGAGCAAGAACCAAAAAATTACATTTAAGAAAAAACATACAGTGGTACCCCGACTTACGATGGTCCCCAAACTCACCCTTTTATGCAAGTTTATTTTTTTAAATGCTTTTGTAAGTGTAATTTTGGGGGTCTAAAAGGACTAGTCTATTTTACATCATTTCTTATGGAGATAAATTTGTTTGGTAATGGCACTTGAACAGCATTCTGGAATGAAAAAATATCGTAAGTCAGGGTACCACTGTACTTAGAAATATGCTAGAAACAAGCTGATTACATCAACATGTTGCCAGAATTATGCACTATTTTTCGGTAAGAAAACATTTTTTTTTCCATAATTTTTCAATGTTCCTTTCTTTATCAATCCAATAATGTTTGTCCCTCCCTTTACCTCATCCTTCATAAATCCATCCGCTGACAAGTCAACTCCCAAATATCTGAAAATATTCACTTCTTCCATACTCCCTCTCTCCAATGTGATATCAAATTTTTCTTCATCTAAATCATTTGATACCCTCATCAAATGTGTGTATTATACTAAGTCATGGTATATGAACTGAAAACAATGGAAAAATAGGGGTCCAGTCTTGACACCTCCAACAAAGCCAAACTTTTTTTTTTTATGATTTGTAATTTGTCAAAATTAGGGATTTAATATCTTACATTGAAGTTGGGCGCAGTAACATTACATCAATAGTACACACAGCACACACACAAAAAAAATCCTCCCTTAAAATCCGGTAGGTGGACTATTTGTTGATCTTGAAATGTGTAGTGAGGGTTAGTGTGGCCCTATTAGATTGAAGTGGATGGTTTGGGCTGTTCTTACAGAGTAAGAATCATTAATGCTTTCTTCACCACCATAAGGTTCATTCTTGGCACCTCCACATCATTAACATTCCTCCTGAGTGCCACAATTAACCCTTTCAGGATCTGTGCCATAGTTCTACGGCTTTGAGTTGAGGGTCCAAACCGTAGTTCTACGCCATGAGCTCAGCTCGCTCAGATAAGCTGTGAGCAGTAAATCTGGGCCTAGATATGAGAGAATACATCTATGTGGTAAGTGTGCACCACATAAAACAAATCCTGCAGAACACAGTGCATAACGAGAGAAAAAAACAGACTATAATTTTCTATTAAAACAGCGAATTTGCAGTGTTTTTTCATAAGCTTTTTATAGTTGTATTTGCGATTTCTTGGTATCATTTGATAGAATGGAAGATATATTACAGAAATAGAGATGATTTTGATTGGTTTTAGTACTACTGGAAATGGCTTGAAACTTACCTCAAAGTAGCGGAAATGTTCAATTTTTGCCGATGTTCAAGAGTAAACAAATAACCTCACACGTCTAATACACGCCAGCTGGTGGGTCTAATATACGTTCACAAATGTGGAGGGAAGGCGGGGTAGGGGTCGGCCTAGGAAAGGTTGGAGGGAGGGGGTAAAGGAGGTTTTGTGTGCGAGGGGCTTGGACTTCCAGCAAGCATGTGTGAGCGTATTTGATAGGAGTGAATGGAGACAAATGGTTTTTAATACTTGACGTGCTGTTGGAGTGTGAGCAAAGTAACATTTATGAAGGGATTCAGGGAAACCGGCAGGCCGGACTTGAGTCCTGGAGATGGGAAGTACAGTGTCTGCACTCTGAAGGAGGGGTGTTAATGTTGCAGTTTTATAACTGTAGTGTAAAGCACCCCTCTGGCAAGACAGTGATGGAGTGAATGATGATGAAAGTTTTTTCTTTTTCGGGCCACCCTGCCTTGGTGGGAATCGGCCGATGTGTTAATATAAAAAAACTAAAATGCAAAGTGAATTTATGCACGTTTTCCCTTAAATTTATGGCATGCTATTATAGCCTTCCTCCTATCCAAATCAAAATAAGGAACCAAATTTAATTTGCGTTATAATGAAGACAAGTTACTAGAATGTTTTAGTCATGACTAGCTAGTGCATTTAATTAAGCATTCTGTCCACTCTTAAATGCCATTTTTCAATTTAAACACTCTTTATAGATTAAATATACAATCCCTAATGACAATGGGGGCAAGTAATACTGTACCAAATTTAAAACTATACTGATATCCTCTCTTGCATTCACTTATAGCAATAAAAATAAATATAACCAAAAACTAAGTCCATAATTATTAATAGGAATCATACAAGGACTAGAGGTTGAAAATACTAGCTTACCCAACTATTTGAATACACTGTATAACAGCAAACCTTTTAACATACCTGATCAGGTGCTACGGAAACATAAGCTCTAAGACATTCTCCGCCATTTTGAAGAGTAGAATTATCATCTGTATTTAGGGTTCTTTGTACTACAGCTGGGAAGGCTACATTAATCAGAGGTTCTTCAAGGGGTGGCGCTGATGATCTAACCATCACTTCAAGCATGTCCAAAGCCACAGCTTGCATACCTGGTGGCACCTGCAAAGAAGTACTCCATACAAGACAAAGGTTCAATACTGATCATTACAAAAGAAAGGTTAAAAAAAAAAAAAAAGCATCAATCATCAAACTGAAGGACCCATCCAATGCAATTCCATAAAATGGTTGTAATAGACCATAATTTTTAAAGGGATGGACCGGTAAGCCAGCGGAAGGCCTCGGTCAGATGACCGAAAGCTCCAACGGCGGGTCATCATCTGACTAAGACCCGCGTCAGGAAACACCTGTCCGGTGTCCTGACGAACATAACCTAACCTGTGGTACTAATGCCTTTGTTATATAGCCTCTCCTCAGCAACGTACACGTTTATTGACGACTCGGACTTACGACGGCCTCTCTGACCAGTATGCATACCTACAGTGCTCGTCACGGCATAATGCCGTGACGAAAATCAAAGGCCTGCCATACAGGAGGTCTTTTTCGTGAGTGCATTAAACCAGCTAGCAGCCATTAGCATGACGTCACGGCCTGCCGCCACACTACACAGTGACTCCTAAGTGCTCACGTGGCTCTTGTGGTGAGAGGAAGTGTTGCACTTGTCTCTCATCTGCCCCATCTTTTGTCCGGTGTTCCCCTTGGTTTTGAGGCTATACATGTTTGATTATGGGTAAAAGGAAGTCTAACACCTAAAACTATAGCTCAAATTATAAAGCTTCACAAAGCTGGGCACCAGACGAAAGAAATAGTGGAGAATGTTGGTGTGTGTGAGCGTTCAGTGAGGAACTGGGTGCAGCGTTTCAAGGCTGGTGGCAGTGTCGAGTTACCGTCTGCCAAACCTCAGCCTGGCCCCTCGAAGACGACATCTGTTCGTACCTTAACTGTGTTAAAGCAGCAGTTAGAGAGTACACATAAGATAACTGCTAGAGAATTGAAAGAAAAGAACCCCCATCTCTCAGAGGTGTCTGTAAGAACTGTTAACAGACATGTGTCAGAACTGGGCTACAGTAGTCACCGCCAGGTTAAGAAACCGATCCTCTCCAAGCCACAGAAGAATCGTAGGTTGGATTATGCAAAGAAATATCTTCACTGGAATCTTCAACAGTGGTCTAAAGTACTTTGGAGTGATGAAGCAACATTCACCATCACCTGTAACTATGGGGGACGTGTACTGGCCCAGAGGTAGTTACCCGCTAGACCCACGCTACACATGTGGGACCACCAAACACCCACACTTGCTCATGGTTTGGGGGTGTTCTAGTGCTCAAGAGTGTTGGTGAACTCATTGTGTTTCCCAAAAATCAGTACATGAACCAGTATAATTACCTGGAGTTATTGTGTGACAATTTACCTGAGGCGTTTGACAAGTGTGGGGCTACGGTTTTTATGCAGGACAGTGCACCGTGTCATACAGCCAAATCTGTAGTTCAGTGGCTTAAGGACAGTGAAGTGAGGTTCTTTAATGACTGGCCATGCAATTCCCCAGACCTAAAACCTATTGAGAACCTCTGGTCAATAGTGAAACGAAGTTTACTGGGCAAGAATATCAGATCCATCACGCGGCTGGAGGCTGCTCTACACGAGGCATGGAATAATACACCTCCCCAAACCCTCAAGAATTTGTGAGTCTCTTCCTACATGGCTGAGGGATGTGATTAAGCATAAAGGATGCTGCACCAAGTATTAAAACCTCAGCAAGTGAGCAAATATATATACAGTGGACCTTCGCTATTCGAACACTCCAAAACTCGCCCTCATTCCAGAATGCTGTTCAAGTGCTGTTACCAAACAAATTTATTCCCATAAGGAACGATGTAAATTAGATTAGTCCATTTCAGACCCCCAAAAATACACTTATAAAAGCACTTACAATAATAAACTTACATAAAAGGGGGAGTTTTGGAGTGTTCAAATAGCGAGGGTCCACTGTATTATAATCTTTCAATGTACAGTGGACCCACGAGTTTCGGTCATAATTCATTCCAGAAGGCTGCTCAAGTGCCATTACCGAACGAATTTACTCCCTTAAGGAATAATGTCAAGTAGGTTAGTCCATTTCAGACCCCTAAAAATACACTTACAAAAGCACTTACAATATTACACTTACATAATTGTTCGATTTCCGAGGTGACCGAAACTCGGGGGTCCACTGTATGTGTTTGTGTTTTGGTATGTGTGTGGGAGAGGGGGCAGCATAATGCCTAAATGAGCACTATAAATAATGTACAGTCAACCCTCCGTTTTCGTGTACGTATCTCTGTGTGTAAAGGTAGAAAGTTGAAAGTGAACATAGATAAGAGTAAGGTGATGAGGGTATCAAACGATTTAAATAAAGAAAAATTGGATATCACATTGGAGAGAGGGATTATGGAAGAAGTAAATGTTTTCAGATATTTGGGAGTTGATGTGTCAGCGGATGGATTTATGAAGGATGAGGTTAACCATAGAATTGATGAAGGAAAAAAGGTGAGTGGTGCATTGAGGTATCTGTGGAGACAAAAAACGTTATCCATGGAGGCAAAGAAGGGAATGTACGAAAGTATAGTGGTACCAACACTCTTATATGGGTGTGAAGCATGGGTTGCAAATGCTGCAGCGAGGAGGAGGCTGGAGGCAGTGGAGATGTCCTGTCTAAGGGCAATGTGTGGTGTAAATATTATGCAGAAAATTCGGAATGTGGAAATTAGGAGAAGGTGTGGAGTTACTAAAAGTATTTGTCAGAGGGCTGAAGAGGGGTTGTTGAGGTGGTTTGGTCATTTAGAGAGAATGGATCAAAGTAGAATGACTTGGAGAGCGTATAAATCTGTAGGGAAGGAAGGCGGGGTAGGGGTCGTCCTAGAAAAGGTTGGAGGGAAGGGTAAAGGAGGTTTTGTGGGCGAGGGCTTGGACTTCCAGCAAGCATGTGTGAGCGTGTTAGATAGGAGTGAATGGAGACGAATGGTTTTGGGACATGACGATCTGTTGGAGTGTGAGCAGGGTAACATTGTGTGAAGGGATTCAGGGAAACCAGTTAATTGATTTAGTTGGACTTGAGTCCTGGAAATGGGAAGTACAATGCCTGCACTTTAAAGGAGGGGTCTGAGATAGTGACAGCTGGGAGGGACTTTTCTCAGCTGTCGTATCTGAGCTCCTCTGCAAAGACAGTGATTATGTATGAGTGTGGTGAAAGTGTTGAATGATGATGAAAGTTTTTTCTTTTTGGGGATTTTCTTTCTTTTTGGGTCACCCTGCCTCGGTGGGAGACGGCCGACTTGTTGAAAAAAAAAAAAAAAAAATCTCTGTTTTTGTGTGTTTCAGTTTTCGTGCATTTTTTCAGGGAAATTTTACATCCATTTTCGTGCTTGGTACGGAACCTGTCCACCAGTGCTCCGCACATACAAAGGCATTGTTTATGCTTGAGTGAACATCATCCCAGGAGTTCATACAAAACATTTATTAACAATTCATTGTTTTTGGCCCTTGATTATTGTTTGTTACTACTAAATAAGCTACCATGGGCCCAAAGAAAGCTCCTAGTGCCAGTTCTTTGGTAAAGAAAGTGAGGAATACCATAGAACTGAAGAAAGAAATACGTAATAGAAAAATATGATAGTGGTGTACGTATTGCCGAGCTCGCCGGATATACAAGAAGGCCCCAACAACCATCAGTTCCATTGTGGCTAAGAGAAAAGAAATCACTGAAGCTAATGTTGCGAAAGGGGTGAATACAATAATGAAACAGAGATCACAAACAATGGAAAATATGGAGAAATTGTTGTTGGTGTGGATAAACGAAAAACTGCTAGCGGGTGACAGTGTTGTGCAGTCATTAATTTGTGAAAAAGCAAGGGAGTTGCATACCGATCTTGTCAAGAAAATGCCTGGAACCAGTGATGATGTTGATGAATTTAAGGCCAGCAAACGCTGGTTCGAAAAATTCAAGAAGAGAAGTGGCATACACAGTGTTGTAAGGCATGGTGAGGGTGCCAGTTCAGATAAACAAGGGGCTGAAAAATTTGTGCGCGAGTTTAAAGAATATGTAGAGGCTGAAAATTTCAAACCCCAACAAGTGTTTAATTGTGACAAAACAGGCCTCTTTTGGAAGAAAATGCCAAAGAGGACCTACATCACACAGGAGGAAAAGGCAATGCCAGGACACAAGCCTATGAAAGACAGGCTAAATCTCATGTTGTGTGGTAATGCTAGTGGGGATTTCAAAGTGAAGCCTTTACTGGTGTATCACTCAAACTCCCAGTGTTCAAGAAATACAGTGTTGACAGGATTAAATTGTGTGTGATGTGGAAGTCTAACCCTAAGGCATGGGTCACTAGGGAAATTTTCCTGGAATGGTTTAATCAAGTGTTTGGCCCCAGTGTGAAGAAATATCTATTGGACAATAAATTGGGGCTCAAGTGCCTCCTGGTAATGGACAATGCTCCTGCTCATCCTCAAGACTTGGAAGACCAAATGTCTAAGGATTTCAAAATTGTAACAGTGAAGTTCTTGCCTCCTAACACCACTCCTCTCATCCAGCCCATGGACCAGCAGGTCATTGCAAACTTCAAAAAAACTGTACACCAAAGCAATGTTTCAAAGGTGCTTTGATGTGACCAATGACTCTGAATTGACCCTAAAAGAGTTCTGGAAGGATCACTTCAATATCTTCCATTGCATAGGCCTTATAGATAAAGCTTGGCAGGGAGTGACTTCCAGGACGATGAACTCTGCTTGGAGAAAGTTGTGGCCAGATTCTGTCCAATAGAGGGATTTTGAAGGGTTTGGGGCTGACCCTGAGGA
The DNA here is from genome assembly GCA_009830355.1 of Cherax destructor. Taxonomy (NCBI): domain Eukaryota; kingdom Metazoa; phylum Arthropoda; class Malacostraca; order Decapoda; family Parastacidae; genus Cherax; species Cherax destructor. The sequence goes on along the minus strand of WNWK01005728.1, from coordinate 22,426 downwards.
GCCTATGGAAGTTGTGGAAAGTATTGTGGCATTGGGGAATTGCATGGGGTTGGATGTGAGTAGCCAGGATGTGGAAGAGTTGGTGGAGGACCACAATGAAGATCTAACTACTGAAGAGCTGCAAGACCATCAAAGCAGATCTGAGGAAATTGCTTCAATGAAGGAGGAAGAGAGATGTAAGGTGCCTTCTTCAGAGATTAAGGAGATTTGTGCAATGTGGAGTAGGGTGCATTCATTTGTGGAGGAAAAATCACCCTGACAAAGATGTTGCAATCCGTCTCATCAACATGTTCAATGACAATCTCTTTTCCCATTTTAGGGACATTTTAAAAAGACGCCAGACACAGAGCTCTCTGGACAGATATTTAATGCCACAGGTGTGCAGCGACTCTGAAGCTGGTCCTAGTTCCAGTAAAAGACAAAGAAGGGAAGTGACCCCAGATGAGGACTTGGTACCTAGAGTCCTTATGGAGGGAGATTCCTCTTCCAAAAATTAGGGTCTCTTGCCTCTCCCATCCTCCCTCTCTTCCATCCAGCAACATCAGTCTTCATTCATTTAAGCATGTAAATCTATCTTTAAGGCCCCCCTAAAAAAAAAATTTCAAACTTCTGGGTTTCTGGAACGGATTAATTGAATTTCCATTATTTCTTATGGGGAAAATTATTTCAGTTTTCGTGTGTTTCAGTTTTAGTCGATCCCTCAGGAACGGATTAAGCACGAAAACAGAGGGTTGACTGTATATTAGAGCTAATTTCCTCTATTCTGTTTATTACAATATACAGTACACTGCTGCATAAACATTTAAAAATATACTAAAAATGTTATAAATAGTGCAAAGGTTACATTAAAACAATACCCACTACCATTATAGTATGCTCCTTGCTTAGCCCTTTACCAGGCCACGTATATTGAGAGCTAATTTCCTATATTCTGATTATAACAATTCTAAGACAAATAGTGTCATTTGTCAAGTTTTTTTATTTTAGGCGCCTTAATACCCACTCTATGGCAGAATCATGGGCCTCCTTAGGTTAGCAACGAATTCGTTTACTGGCATGGTCTTAGGAACGGAACTCCGTCGTTAGTGAGGAGAGGCTGTAATTTATATCTTTGCTATTTGACATGTTCAATAAACAAACAGTATATTTCAAGATTTACTTGTTCAAGAAAGACAAAGGAGAACCAGAATTTCCCCAGAAGTACTCGAGAATTATGCTGCTATTACTTCTGCAAAGTATTTATTGTGTAAAAGCTAGTGAAGGTAATATCTATGAACTCACCTTATCTGTTGATGCATTAAGTATGGATGCTAGAGTAGGAATAAACTTGGTTTGAAGTGTTGTGGTGCAACCTGGGTTTTGACACAGTTCCCGTACCACATCTTGCACAAGTGCAACTAATACTGGATCGTTATTGGCTTTTATAAATACTGCTAAACAAAGAGTCGATATTCGACCAACATTTGCTGCTGTGAAGTTGGAGTCTACAGAAACGACTATACAGCAAGTCTCTAGAATGAGAGAGAGCACTTCTGAAGATGCTTGAGTTGCTAAGGTAACTAAGCCATCCAGGATGGAAGGAAGGTATGGTTGAAGTGCTCCTGGGGTCCCACTACCTTTCAGATATTCACAAAATCCCCAAACTGACCTGTAATATGAAATACAGTAACACCTTTAGACAAGAATAACCCATTCATATTTCTAAAATGTCATCCAAAAGTAAAATAAACAGTTGAATATATGTACTGTACTCTTTAAATAAAATGTTAAAAAAAAGAAAATCAATACTAGCATCCTTCAAACACAATACTTGTCCAGCTTCTTAACACGTGACTACTGGTAATTAAAAGAATTTTATAATTTGTTCTTCCACTACCTATAATAGAAATCACTTTGGTCCATCATGCAAACTTACACATGGAAAGAGAGAATTGCAGATAACTGGGAGACATTTTCTATTTATGAAATATATTTTATTTATGCAAATCAAATCAAATCTTTTTTTTTTTACATGTCGGCCGTTTCCCACTGTGGCAAGGTGACCCAAAAAGAAAGAAAAAAAACTTTCATCAGTCAACACTTTCACCATCACTCGTACATAATCACTGTCTTTGCAGAGGCGCTCAGATACGACAGTTTAGATGTCCCTCCAAACTGCCAATATCCCAAACCCCTCCTTTAATTAAAGTGAAGGCATTGTACTTCCCATTTCCAGGACTCAAGTCCGGCTAACCGGTTTCCCTGAATCCCTTCACTTTACCCCCACTACGAATTCCCTGCACAATATTTACACCACACATTGCCCTTAGACACATCTCCACTGCCTCCAGCCTTCTCCTCACTGCAGCATTTACAACCCATGGTTCACATCCATATATAGTGTTGGTACCACTTTACTCTTGAACATTCCCTTCTTTGCCTCCATAGATAACGTTTTTTTGTCTCCACAGACACCTCAACACACCACTCACTTTATTTTCTTCATCAATTCTATGGTTAACCTCATCCTTCATAAACCCATCCACTGACAAGTCAACTCCCAAATATCTGAAAACATTCCTTCTTCCATACTCCCTCCCTCCAATGTGATATCCAATTTTTCTTTATCTAAATAGTTTGATACCCTCATCACCTTACTCTTATATATGTTCACTTTCAACTTTCTACCTTTACACACCCTCCCAAACTAGTCCCCTAACCTTTGCAACTTTTCTTTAGAATCTCCCAAAAGCACAGTATCATCAGCAAAAGTAACTGTCAACCCCCATTTTGTATTTGATTCCCCATAATTTAATCCCACCCCTCTCCCCAACACCCTGGCATTTATTTCTTTTACAACCCCATCTATAAACATGTTAAACAACCATGGTGACATTACACATCCCTGTCTAAGACCTACTTTTACTAAGAAGTAATCTCCCTCTCACTTACACACCCTAACTCACAATCCTCATAAAAACTCTTTACAACATTTAGTAACTTACTACCTATTCTATACTCTTGCAACATCTGCTACATTGCTCCCCAATCTACTATCACATGCCTTTTCTAACTCCATAAATGCAATGAAAACTCCCCTACCTTTATCTAAATGCTGTTCACATATATGCTTCAATGTAAACACTTGATCTACACATCCCCTACCCATTCTAAAGCCACCTTGTTCAGGAACTATACACTTTCTCTGCCTATCCCTAGGTACCTTCCCCTCTTTCATACATTTATTAAACAAAAATACCAACCACTCCAACACTATATCCTCTCCCCCCTGCTTTTAACATTTCTGTCATGATCCTGTCAGTTCCAGCTGCTTTACCCCCTTTCATTCTACGTAATGCCTCACGCACCTCCCCACACTCACATCCTGCTCTAGTTCAATCTTAAAAGATGTTATACCTCACTGGTCAGTGCATGAAATTACTGCCTTCCTTTCATTCTCAACACTTAAATGTTCCTCAAAATATTCCCGCCATCTACCCAATATCTCCAGCTCCCCATCTACATATTCCCTTACTTCGTTTTTAACTGACAAATTCATTCGTTCCCTAGGCTTTCTTAACCTGTTTATCTCACTCCAAATTTTTTCCTTATTCTCAGCAAAATTTGTTGACAGTGCCTCTCCCACTCTATCATTTGCTCTCCTTTTGCACTCTCTCACCACTCTCTTCACCTTTCTTTTACTCTCCACATACTCTGCCCTTCTTATATCACTTCTGCTTTGTAAAAACCTCTCATAAGCTACCTTTTTCTCTTTTATCATACCCTTTACCTCATCATTCCACCAATCACCCCTCTTTCCTCCTGCACCTCCTACAGCCACAAACTTCTGCCCCACATTTTAACACTGAATTTTTAAAACTATCCCATCCCTCTCCAACACCCCCTCCCCACTACCCATACTTGCACTAGCCCACCTTTCTGCCAATAGTTGCTTATATCTCACCCTAACTTCCTCCTTCCTGAGTTTATAAACTTTTACCTCTCTCTTACTTGCTGTTGCCATTTTCCTTTTGCCTCCATCTATCTCTTACTCTAATTGTAGCTACAACTAAATAATGATCCGATATATCTGTTGCCCCTCTATAAACATGCACATCCTGAAGCCTACCCATCAACCTTTTATCTACCAATACATAATCTAATAATCTACTTTCATTACGTGCTATATCATACCTTGCATACTTATTTATCCTCTTTTTCATAAAATATGTATTACTTATTACCAAATAATTCAATTAAAGGCTCCCCATTTTCATTTACCCCTGACACCCCAAATTTACCTACTACTCCCTGCACAACATTTTTACCAACTTTAGCAATGAGATCCCCAACCACAAGTACTTACTCCCCATGCACTCACTCAATATTTCCCAAAATCTCTCTCCTTTACACTTTTCTCCATGTGAATACACACTTACTATAACCCACTTTTCACATCCAACCCTTATTTTACTCCACATAATCCTTGCATTTATACATTTATATTCCCTCTTTTCCTGCCATAACTTATCATTCAACATTATTGGTACTCCTTCCTTAGCTCTATTAAAAACCGCTGACCTAATCCCATTTATTCCTCCCCACTTAAACTCTCCTACCCTCTTCCGCTTTGTTTCACTTAGAGCCAGGACATCCAGCTTCTTTTCATTCATAACATCCACAATCATCTCTTTCTTATCATTTGCACTACATCTACACACATTCTACATCCCACTTTGATGGTTTTCTTTTTTTTCTTTTTAGTAAGCTATACGGGAAAAGGGGTTACTAGCCCACTGCATGGCTTACGGATTCTTATTCCACTTCCCCATGGATATGAAAGGAAAAGTAATAAGAACAAAAATTATTAAGATAAAACCAAAGAAAACTCAGATGAGTGTGCATACATAATATGTGTACATGCATGTGTAGTGTGGCCAAAGTGTAAGTAGCAAGAAGTACCTGATATCTTGCATGTTTATGAGACAGAAAAAAAGACACCAGCAATTCTACCATCATGTAAAACAAATACAGGCTTCCGTTTTACACTCACTTGGAAGTACGGTAGTACCTCCCTGGGCGGTTGCTGTCTACCAACCTACTACATATAAATCACATTCGTTCCATTTAATACACAAATAACCCACACTTAGGAGAATGAAACTTAAGAGACTGCATTATAAGTTTCATTTTCCTATGTGCAAGTTATTTCGGTATTCCAGTCACGGTATTATGACTATTTCATTTAAGATCCAGCAGTTCTAATGCATTGTTATAAAATTACATCTTTAACTAATAATAACGGTCACACTTAGGCATTTTGAGACTATCCCAATCTATAACTCAATGCAACATCAAAGTCATAAGAAATACGACATTTGTCTGACCCAATCTAGTAAGAAGTAATAATAATACCCATGCTATTTTAAGACAAGAATCAACTTACCTAACTCCAGAGACTTTAATAATAGGATTGGGGCTATGATTGAGAGCTGAGACAGTAGCCTGGAGAAATCTGTCAAGCATTTCAGGGGTTACTGCCTGCCCAAACCTACTGCCACACCAGAGTGCTCGTCCAGCCAGAAATGGGGAAACTGTAAAAGAAAATTTAATGTGAAGATCAATGCTTTGAAAATTATCTCCAAAGCAAATTTTCATGAACACGCTTCAGATTTCCTGCCATCCAAATAAATTGGAAATTTAAGTTTTATGCATATTGAAAAATCAGAATAACCACCTCAGTACCAAATACTAAAACACCACTAAGTACAGTGTACCTTCACTAAAAACTTTAAAAAAACCATTACTTACAATTAGGATCAAGGTCAGCCAAAACAATAGACTGGATAAAATTGGTGAGATCAAACTGTAACTGTCCCTTTGTCACTTGATCAAGGATTAGATCACGGACAGATCCCATGGCTAGCATTACAGCCTCGTGCGTTTTCCACCAAGCAGGGTCACCTGCTGTCCGCTGACTAGCTGCTCGTTCTAAATGTCTCCCAACAGCTACAATTAAACCCTGGCCACACTCCTCAGCTAGCTCTTGACACAAGGCCTGAGATTACAACAAAAAAAAGGGAGATTATTTGGATGAAGATTATTACCTTAAAAAAGAACTATCCAACTGTAAATTGAAAAGACAAAAAATTATGGAGTCTATTTATATATCAATCATTAATGCACACTAGTCAATTAAAAATAATTACATACTAAACTTGAAATGATAATTTGCGTTGTCATGACATGTACCTAAGTGTTTAACCCTTTCATTGTTGAGACACCTGCTCACAAACTTGCTCTCAGTGTCGAAGAATTTAAAAAAAAAAAATTTCTTATGAAATGATAGAGAATCTTTTCTCGATGGTAATGACACCAAAAGTACAAAATCTGATGGGAAACTTACGGAATTACACTCTCGTAAAGTTAGCGGAATTGTCGATATATACGCATCGGCAATTTCGCCCACTTTGAGCCCTATTTTCAGCCAATTCCATTGTTCCAGTCGCCCAAACTCATAGCAATTTTGCTAGAACTCCATTTGTTCTATCGACCGAGTATAAGAAACTGCCCATTTACTGATTTCAACTACCCAATAAAGTGGTCAGAAATTGGCAATTTGGCCAATTTCACACAAATTTCAAAAGATGCCAATTTCAAAATAAGGTCGAGAATAAACAATTCAGACATTCCAAGCACTAAAATAAAATTTTCTCTGTTCATTAGTCACGTCTCCAGGCCCCTCTTGTATTACTCTTGCTTTCCATTTTGAATTTTTATTCACAAAAAATAGAAGATTTACTGTTATGCAGATCACTGCATTATTGTAATAATTGTATAAATAATGCCAACCCATTTGTTTGCTCTTGAACATCGGCAAAAATCGAACATTTCCACGGGTTTCGGCCGTACTGGTACGGCTTACTCGCCAGGGTTTTCGTCGTACAGCGTGTACTAGTACGCCTAAATTCTAGCGCCCTCAAATCAAGTGGAAACAGGCTGGTAGGCCTTGATGTGAGAGAATGGGTCTGTGCGGTCAGTGTGCGCAGTATAAAAAAAATCCTGCACCACACAGTGCATAATGAGGAAAAAAAAACTGACCGTGTTTTTGGTTTATAAACTGTCCACAGATATACGTTCACGTGCGTACTGCTCCGAACGTAGATCTATGTTTTATTTTTTATTTCTTCAAATTTAGTGTGATAGGCCTGAGTCGCCTAGACATGAGAGAATGGATCTGCGCCCTCAGTGTGCGCAGTATTAAAAAAATCTGGGACCACTTAGTACCTTGTGGGAGCACCAATTCAATTGAGTGCCAGCTAGAGCAAATACTGTGGCAAACACCAGGGATTCACTGATGTCATGTCGCATTAACACTCCCCTTATAAGAGGAAAGTAAAAATAGGTTAGATAAATACATGAGTGGCTGTGGGTAGGTGTGAGTTGGACCTGACTAGCTTGTGCTACTAGGTCTGATGCCATGCTCCTTCCTTCAGAGGATGTGACCTGACTAGGTGGGTCATTGGTCTAAGCTGGGGGGTGACATGGACCTGCCTTGCATGGGCCAGTAGGCCTGCTGCAGTGTTCCTTCTTTCTTATGTTCTTATGTATTCGGCAGGCTGGCTGGCTTTGGCTGTCTCTGGCTGTCTGTCTATAACTCTGTCTGTCTATAACTCTGTCTGTCTATAACTCTGTCTATAACTCTGTCTATAACTCTGTCTATAACTCTGTCTATAACTCTGTCTATAACTCTGTCTGTCTATATCTTTGTCTGTCTATATCTTTGTCTGTCTATATCTTTGTCTGTCTATATCTTTGTCTGTCTATATCTTTGTCTGTCTATATCTTTGTCTGTCTATATCTTTGTCTGTCTATATCTTTGTCTGTCTATATCTTTGTCTGTCTATATCTTTGTCTGTCTATATCTTTGTCTGTCTATATCTTTGTCTGTCTATATCTTTGTCTGTCTATATCTTTGTCTGTCTATATCTTTGTCTGTCTATATCTTTGTCTGTCTATATCTTTGTCTGTCTATATCTTTGTCTGTCTATATCTTTGTCTGTCTATATCTTTGTCTGTCTATATCTTTGTCTGTCTATATCTTTGTCTGTCTATATCTTTGTCTGTCTATATCTTTGTCTGTCTATCTTTGTCTGTCTATATCTTTGTCTGTCTATATCTTTGTCTGTCTATATCTTTGTCTGTCTATATCTTTGTCTCTCACATGTACACATAAGTACAGTTATTATACAGTGTAAATTACCTAGGATAACCCAAAAATTCCAGGCAAAGTGCTATACAATGCTTGTAGATATAAGGCATAATAAGCATGACTGGCAAGTAATACGCATCGTCACTTCTGCATCGTGTATAATACCTGTTGGCTTACGAGCCGCACTCTGAGACTGAGACAAGCAGACAGAAAGACACACACACACAGGCAGACTGAAAGACAGATAGACATTGAAAAAGGGAGGGTTCCCTCCAGCACTGCTGACATTTATCAAATGTCACTGGGCTGTCAAGAGTTATCTGACACTTGTCAACACACCATTCTTCAAGGAGTTTCATATACTTCAGGCACACAGGCAGACAGAACGACAGATAAGCAGAGCTAGACAGACACAGACAGAGAGACAGATAAACAGATTCAGACAGAGACAGATAGACAGACAGATAGATAGGCAGACAGACAGACAGACAGATACAGATTGAAAGAGCAAGGGTTCCCTGCACACATTCATCAATGTCACTGCCTTATCAGTAGTTATCTGGCAATTGTCATAACACCATTCTTCAAGGAGTTTCATATATACTCCTGGATGTCTAAAACATTGCTGGGACCTATAAATACTTCGTATATATTTATAGACAATAGTAAATGACCAAGGTAGGCGAAAATGTTCACCTGTTGGTGTGATTGTGACTATTTGAGTACTATTTCAGTACATAATATTAGTGTTAGAACAAAGATTGGCTATGAAATCACAGGAACTATTGTAAATTGTAATTATCAGAACATAAAAATTATATAAATTAAAATGAAAACTAGAAAAAAAAGTATATCGGCAATACTTCTGCAAGCAGCAGGACTTGATGTTGCCGTCAGGTGAGCATCAAGCACCAAATTGGCAGGCTTATATCTCGGTAAGTACTGGCCCTAAATTTTTTTTTTTAGCCTATCCTGTTTATAAAAATGCGCTCTTCATTTAAAAAAAAAAAAAAAAGATTTTTGTTTTTCCAAAATATTCCGAGCAGTACACAGGTGAACGCATATCTACGTGTGGACAGTTTAAGGGTTAAAACATCGACTTTGCAGTCTATTTTCATATAGTATTTATTTATACTTGTATTTTCGTTTTCTTAGTCTCGTTTGATAGAATGGATGAGATATTACAGAAATATAGATATAATTTTGACTGGTTTTACGATGACAAGTACAGTGGTACCTTGAGTTACGATATTTTTTCGTTCGAGAATGCTGTTCAAGTGCCATTACCAAACGAATTTATCCCCATAAGGAATAATGTAAAATAGACTAGTCCCTTTACACCCCAAAAATATACCTACAAAAGCATTTAAAAAAATAAACTTACATAAAAGGGCGATTTTAGGGACCATCGTAACTCGAGGTACCACTGTACCTTGAAACTGAGCACAAAGTAGCAAAAATGTTCAATTTTTGCCGAGGTTCAAGAGTAAATAAATTACGCCATGCGTCCAATACACATCAACTGGGTAGTCTAATATTCTTGCACAAGTGCGCTGATATTATTTATACCATTTTTACAATGATGCAGTTGTATACATAACAGTAAATCTTCTATTTTTTGAGAATAAAAATTCAAAATGGAAAGCAAAAGTAATGTAAGAGGGGCCTGGAGACGTGACTAAGGAATGTCTGTCTCGTTTATTCTGGACCCTATTTTGAAATTTGTGTGAAATTGGCCAAATTGCCAATTTCTGACCACCTTATTGGGTAGTTGAAATCGGTAAATTGGCGGTTTCTTATACTCAATTGATAGAACAAATGGAATTCTAGCAAAATAGCTATAATTTTAGTAGACTGAATTATTAGAATTTGCTGAAAATAGGGCTCAAAGTGGGCGAAATCGCCGATGCGTAAATGTCATGGATACCGCTAAATTCGCGAGAGCATAATTCCGTTAGTTTTCCATCAAATTTCATAATTTTGGTGGCGTTATGATCGGAAAAATATTATTTCATAAGAATTTTTTTTTTTCCAAAAAATTTGACCCTGAGAACAAGTTTGGGAGAGGTCCCTGCAACCCTGAAAGGGTTAAGGCATAATGTCAAGTAGAAGTAGATTAGTCCATTTCAAACCCCCAAAAATACACTTACAAAAGCACTTACAATATTACACTTAAATAATTGTACGATTTCCGAGGTGCTCGTAACTCGGGGGTCCACTGTACATGAGTGTGTAGAAGGTTCGAGAGTTTTGTAAACAAACCAGTTGTTTTTGTTGTTATTAGCAGTCCGGACATGAATGGTTTATGTTCACTTCGTCAAACCGACTGGAAAAACATCTCATATTTATGTTAATTTATATGTACAGTGGTACCTCGGTTAACGATATCTTTTCGTTCCAGAATGCTGTTCAAGTGCCATTACCAAACTAATTTATCCCCATAAGGAATAATGTAAAATAGACTACTTCTTTTAGACCCCCAAAATACACTTACAAAAGCATTTAAAAAAATATACTTACATAAAAGGGCGAGTTTGGGGACCATCGTAAACCGAGGTACCACTGTATGTTTATATGTTACGTAGCGTGTTTATTATATAATTTTGAAAAAATATCACTGATGGATTAAGCAAAATGTCTATACAGTGGGCCCTTGAAAATCGTCCATAATCCGTTCCTGAGAGTCCACCTATTTTCAAAATGGACGACTTTCAAAACCATTTTCCCCATAAGAAATACATAATGTATATCAAATTAATCCGTTCTAGACACCCAAAAGTATTTAAAAAATATTTTTTTTACATGAAATGTACATTTATCTACACAGAAAACAATGAGATATATAGTATTAAACAGTAATAAATTGACACTTACCTTTACTGAAGAGTTGTAAATGTGTGGAAGAAGGAAGGAGGGGAGATGAAGGAGGTATTGCTAGTGTTTGGAAGGGGAATCCCCTTCCATTAACACTTCAGGTACCAAGTCCTTGCCTTCCTGCTACACTCCCTGCTACACTCCCTGCTACACTCCCTGCTACACTCCCTGCTACACTCCCTGCTACACTCCCTGCTACACTCCCTGCTACACTCCCTGCTACACTCCCTGCTACACTCCCTGCTACACTCCCTGCTACACTCCCTGCTACACTCCCTGCTACACTCCCTGCTACACTCCCTGCTACACTCCCTGCTACACTCCCTGCTACACTCCCTGCTACACTCCCTGCTACACTCCCTGCTACACTCCCTGCTACACTCCCTGCTACACTCCCTGCTACACTCCCTGCTACACTCCCTGCTACACTCCCTGCATCCCTGCTACACTCTATACCACAGGGCTGGCACTAGGAGCTTTCTTTGGGCCCATGGTGGCTTATTTAGCAGTTGCAAGCACTAAAAACAATGAAATAATGACAAAATGTATGGTATGAATGCGTGGGTGGCAGTCACTCACTGGTAAACAATGGCACACTGACGCTCAATGTGGTGTTTATGAGCCCAGGCGGCTGGGAGGCCACGCAGACACGTTTCAGACGACCGCCTATTTTTAAGCCAACGGACAATTATCAAGCCAATATTTTGCCGAAAAAAGTGGCCTATTTTCAAATTCGCCTATATTCAAGGGAGCCTATTTTTGAGGGTCCACTGTATTAACGTTTTATACATTTAAGTGATTATTATTGTTATTGTATCATTATTAATATGGCATCTTCAAGACTAATAACACACTCTTAGTGATTTTAATGTGTTCCTGCACTACAGCACAGGTGCAAGTTGTGGAGTTTAAAGCAGTTAAGTTCAGTGACAAAGTGTAGTATTAAGAGTAGCATTAAGAGTGTAGCAATTAAGCGATAGAAAAAGGACGAAATGAAATAAATTCCTGACAGCATAAGCTGCTCTGCCTATCTTGTGTAAGGTATGTAAATAGTGTACGTACACCAGTTCATTTGTACATTATGGTTTTCTTATGAAAGAAGTGATCTAATGCAGTTTGCCTCACAAACTCCATTTTCTCTTATACTAATACATCTGAAGGAGGAAAGAATAGGAAGACGTTTTCATAGCTGGAGCAAGAATGCCCACCACCACATACGTAATGGCATACATGTTTTATTCATTCTAGAGTGTATATCAGGTTTTTATGTTATTTATATTGTTTATGGCATATTAGATGAATTGTGATAGATAAATAAGCCGTAGAGTTGATAATAGCGTCATACTGAAGTACTATTTTGTCATGCCTCTTTACAGCAGGAACAGATTAATTGGATTTACATTATTTCTTATTGGAAATACTGCTTCGACTTTAGGCCGTTTCGACTTTAAGCATAGCTCTTGTAACGGATTACGGCCGAAACTCGGGGTTCCACTGTATATTAAAAATATTTTTGCAAGGGTTAGGCTGTATTTTTTTTTTTTTTGCTTCAATGTAGTTCTAAAAGCAAGAGAATTTAAGAAAATTGAAAAATGAATTTAGCTCTCCAATTACTGTATTGCTGCTTAGTAATTGGAGACTGTCTAATAGCAATGTCTAAAGTAAACTTGCAAAAATTTTCAAAACAATTTTGTTGGATTTTTCACACCATTTATGAGGGTTATTTGGTAACCATAACCAAACATAACCAAACCAAATATTTTAGAGCAGTTTTTAAATTGACTTTGTGCCACATTCAACGTAGAAATAATATAGGCCTCTAGCCCAACCCTTATTATGATGTTGCATGCAAAGAGTATGTAACCTTTATTCGGAGCATGTTAAACACACCCACATAGGCTCCCCTCCAACCAGCGAACCATCGTTAAGGGTTTGGTGATGGGGCCCCATCATCAAATCAACGACTCGGTTCAGCCAATTAAAATGCGAGTTTAACAATGACAAAGGTGACGTGAATACCACTCGCGGTTTGTCATTGGAATTCCTGCATAGAGCTGGTTGTGGAAAGTTGTCTGTCTTTTGGCTGCTGCTTAGCCTAGACAACTGTGGCATGCACTAAACACTACTCCTTTGTATATAGTGTACATATGTGTAAACAGCACTTTGTTATACTTGGTGAAGGGAAAGACAAAAGTCTTATATAATCACAATTACTTGGTGAAGGAAAAGACAAAAGTCTGGAATTAATCTAACTGATTTTTGAAGGAAATACAATTTCAATACATCTTCTACTGTGTTTCTTTGCTCCAAGCTCCCTTTTACACTCAGGTTAACAGGCCATTGAACCTGAGGTTGTAATATATGACAAGAGAGAATGTAACCATATGGCTAACAGTAACCAAGTAAAAAAATATTTCTTAGTATGTATTATGAAATTCTTTCTTTCTTTCAACAAATCGGCCGTTTCCCACCAAGGCGGGGTGGCCCAAAGAGAAAAACAAAAGTTTCTCTTTTTAACTTAAGTAATGTATACAGGAGAAGGGGTTACTAGCCCCTTGCTCCCGGCATGTTAGTCTCCTCTTATGACACGCATGGCTTACAGAGGAAGAATTTTATAATTGTGGAGAAAAACACTACAGTAACCTACACTTTATGCAGAAATTACTGAAAATCAAATGCTCTCAAGAGATGGAAATTATTCCATAAACAAACTCAAAACTATTAAAAGTCATTACATCAGGGGGGCAGTAGTTTTCATTTTTTGTTTTGCTTTTCATCCATAAACTTAAAAATTTTAACAAAATTTCAATGACAGTTGGTGACAGTTGTTTGCTTATGACTGAACTTCGTAATACACCAATATACAAAGCTTCAAAATACTGATTTGAGTGATATTTTGTTTTTTTCAATGAACCGGCTGTATCCAACCGAAGCAAGGTTTTTCTTTAAAAATAAAAATGAATGTTTTTCTTTTTAAATTTAGTAATTTATACAAGAGAAGAGGTTACTGGCCCCATGCTACCGGCAATACTGCTACGAGTAATAGTTTATGTAACTAAGTAAAATGAAGGTGATTCAAGAGGTTACAAACCAATTCTGCTAACATTTTCATTATAACAATTATAAGAGAGCGTGCATAGTTCCTTTGTATTAAGAAAAAGGGGACAGGAGAGAGTGCAAAAATTTCTATTTTTATTTATTAACACATCGGCCGATTCCCACCAAGGAAGGGTGGCCCGAAAAAGAAAAACTTTCATCATCATTCACTCCATCACTGTCTTGCCAGAGGGGTGCTTTACACTACAGTTATAAAACTGCAACATTAACACCCCTCCTTCAGAGTGCCAGCACTGTACTTCCCATCTCCAGAACTCAAGTCCGGCCTGCCGGTTTCCCTGAATCCCTTCATAAATGTTTCTTTGCTCACACTCCAACAGCACATCAAGTATTAAAAACCATATGCCTCCATTCACTCCTATCAAATACGCTCACACATGCTTGCTGGAAGTCCAAGCCCCTCGCACACAAAACTTCCTTTACCCTCTCCCTCCAACCTTTCCTAGGCCGACCCCTACCCCGCCTTCCCTCCACTACAGATTTATACACTCTCGAAGTCACTCTGTCTCGTTCCATTCTCTCTACATGTCCAAACCACCTCAACAACCCCTCCTCAGCTCTCTGGACAATCGTTTTGGTAATCCCGCACCTCCTCCTAATTTCCAAACTCCGAATTCTCTGCATTATATTCACACCACACATTGACCTCAGACATGACATCTCCACTGCCTCCAGCCTTCTCCTCGTTGCAACATTCATCACCCATGCTTCACACCCATATAAGAGCGTTGGTATAACTATACTCTCATACATTCCCTCTTTACTTCCATGGACAAGGTTCTTTGTCTCCACAGACTCCGAAGTGCTCCACTCACCCTTTTCCCCTCATCAATTCTATGATTCACCTCATCCTTCATAGACCCATCTGCTGACATGTCCACTCCCAAATATCTGAATACATTCACCTCCTCCATACTCTCTCCCTCCAATCTGATATCCAATCTTTCGTCACCTATTCTTTTGCTATCCTCATCACCTTACTCTTTCCTATATTCACTTTCAATTTTCTTCTTTTACACACCCTACCAAATTCATCCACCAACCTCTGCAACTTCTCTTCAGAATCTCCCAAAAGCATAGTATCATCAGCAAAAAGCAACTGTGACAACTCCCACTTTGTATTTGCTTCTTTATCTTTTAGCCCAACACCTCTTGCCAAGACCCTCGCATTCACTTCTCTTACAACCCCATCTATAAATATATTGAACAACCACGGTGACATCACACATCCTTGTCTAAGGCCCACTTTTACTGGGAAATAGTCCCGTTCCTCCTACACACTCTAACCTGAGCCTCTCTATCCTCATAAAAACTCTTCACTGCTTTCAGTAACCTTCCTCCTATTCCATACACCTGCAACATCTGCCACATTGCCCCCCTATCTACCCTATCTACCCTATCATACGCCTTTTCCAAATCCATAAATGCCACAAAAACATCTTTACCCTTATCCAAATACTGTTCACCTATATGTTTCACTGTAAACACTTGGTCTACACACCCCTACCTTTCCTAAAGCCCCCTTGTTCATCTGCTATCCTGCTTTCTGTCTTACTCTTAATTCTTTCAATAATAACTCTACCATACACTTTACCAGGTACACTCAACAGACTTCTTCCCTATAATTTTTGCACTCTCTTTTGTCCCCTTTGCCTTTATACAAAGGAACAATACACGCTCTCTGCCAATCCCTAGGTACCTTACCCTCTTCCATACATTTATTAAATAATAGCACCAACCACTCCAAAACTATATCCCCACCTGCTTTTACCATTTCTATCTTTATCCCATCAATCCCAGCTGCCTTACCCCTTTTCATTCTACCCACTGCCTCACGAACTTCCCTACACCCACAACTGGCTCTTCCACACTCCTACAAGATGTTATTCCTCCTTGCCCTACACACGAAATCACAGCTTCCCTGTCTTCAACATTTAACAACTCCTCAAAATATTCTCTCCATCTTCCCGATACCTCTAACTCTCCGTTTAATAACTCTCCTCTCCTATTTTTAACTGTCAAATCCATTTGTTCTCTAGGCTTCCTCAACTTATTAATCTCATTCCAAAACTTTTTCTTATTTTCAACAAAATTTGCTGATAACATCTCACCCACTCTCTCATCTGCTCTCTTTTTACATTGCTTCACCACTCTTTTAACCTCTTCTTTTTCTCTCCATATACTCTTCCCTCCCTGCATCACTTCTACTTTGTAAAAACCTCTCATATGCTAACTTTTTCTCCCTTACTACTCTCTTTACATCATCATTCCACCAATCGCTTCTCTTCCCTCCCGCACCCACTCGCCTGTAACCACAAACTTCTGCTGAACACTCTAACACTACATTTTTAAATCTACCCCATACATCTTCGACCCCATTGCCTACACTCTCACTAGCCCATCTATCCTCCAATAGTTGTTTATATCTTACCCTAACTGCCTCCTCTTTTAGTTTATAAACCTTCACCTCTCTTACTTACTGATTCTATTTTCCTTGTATCCCATCTACCTTTTACTCCCACTGTAGCTATAACTAGAAAGTGATCTGTTATATCTGTGGCCCCTCTATAAACATGTACATCCTGAAGTCTACTCAACAGTCTTTTATCTACCAATACATAGTCCAACAAACTACTGTCATTACGCCCTACATCATATCTTGTATACTTATTTATCCTCTTTCTTAAAATATGCATTACCTATAACTAAACCCCTTTCTATACAAAGTTCAATCAAAGGGCTCCCATTATCATTTACACCTGGCACCCCAAACTTACCTACTACACACTCTCTGCATGTTTCTCCCACTTTAGCATTTAGGTCCCCTACCACAATTACTCTATTATTTGGTTCAAAAGTTCCTATACATTCGCTTAACATCTCCCAAAATCTCTCTCTCTCCTCTACACTCCTCTCTTCTCCACGTGCATACACGCTTATTATGACCCACTTTTCGCATCCGACCCTTATTTTAATCCACATAATCCTTGAATTTACACATTCATATTCCCTCTTTTCCTTCCATAACTGATCCTTCAACATTATTGCTACCCCTTCCTTAGCTCTAACTCTCTCAGATACTCCTGACTTAATCCCATTTATTTCTCCCCACTGAAACTCGCCTACCCCCTTCAGCTTTGTTTCGCTTAGGGCCAGGACATCCAACTTCTTTTCATTCATAACATCGGCAATCATCTCTTTCTTATCATCCGCACTACATCCACGCACATTCAGACAACCCAGTTTTATAAAGTTTTTCTTCTTCTCTTTTTTAGTAGATTTGTACAGGAGAAGGGGTTACTAGCCCATTGCTCCCGGCATCTTAGTCGCCTAATACGACATGCATTGCTTACAGAGGAAAGATTCTTTTCCACTTCCCCATGGACAATAGAGAAAATAAAAAGAACAAGAGCTATTAAGAAAAAGAAGAAAAACCTAGATGTGTGTATGTATATATATGCATGTGTATGCCAGTGTAGTGTGACCTAAAGTGTAAGTAGAAGTAGCTAGATATACCTGTTATCCAGCGTGTTTATGAGACAGAAAAAAGACACCAGCAATCCTACCATCATGTAAAACAGTTTCAGGTTTCTGTTTCACAGTCACCTGGCAGGACGGTAGTACCTCCCTGGGTGGTTGCTGTCTACCAACAATTATAGGGGAATAAGTTTCGCCTAGCCAGACGGGCTAGGCGAGGGCCAGGCGGGGTACAGGAGAGGGTCAGGTGGACCAGGGGAGGCCCGTGGATTAATTTTTGGGTTGTCGCCATTGCCAAGCGGTGAGAGGAGCGAATCTCATTGCTGGGGTCCAGGGAATAAACCCTGGACTTTAATATAAAAACAATTTTGAAGGGGAGTTATATGATAGGGTCAGGAGAGGTGATGTGTCTATGTGTAGTGACCCAGTGTTCAATATCTTGTGTATGTTGCTGTGCGGCTGGGTTTGGAGGGTGTGGTTGGAAAATATTTAATTAATTATTATATAAAAAAAAAAGAGAGGGATTATGGAAGAAGTAAATGTTTTCAGATATTTGGGAGTTGACGTGTCAGCGGATGGGTTTATGAAGGATGAGGTTAACCATAGAATTGATGAAGGAAAAAAGGTGAGTGGTGCATTGAGGTATCTGTGGAGACAAAAAACGTTATCCATGGAGGCAAAGAAGGGAATGTACGAAAGTATAGTGGTACCAACACTCTTATATGGGTGTGAAGCATGGGTTGCAAATGCTGCAGCGAGGAGGAGGCTGGAGGCAGTGGAGATGTCCTGTCTAAGGGCAATGTGTGGTGTAAATATTATGCAGAAAATTCGGAATGTGGAAATTAGGAGAAGGTGTGGAGTTACTAAAGGTATTTGTCAGAGGGCTGAAGAGGGGTTGTTTGGTCATTTAGAGAGAATGGATCAAAGTAGAATGACTTAGAGAGCGTATAAATCTGTAGGGGAAGGAAGGCGGGGTAGAGGTCGTCCTAGAAAAGGTTGGAGGGAAGGCGTAAAGGTTTTGTGGGTGAGGGGCTTGGACTTCCAGCAAGCATGTGTGAGCGTGTTAGATAGGAGTGAATGGAGACGAATGGTTTTTGGGACATGACGATCTGTTGGAGTGTGAGCAGGGTAACATTTTGTGAAGGGATTCAGGGAAACCAGTTAATTGATTTAACTGGACTTGAGTCCTGGAAATGGGAAGTACAATGCCTGCACTTTAAAGGAGGGGTCTGAGATAGTGACAGCTGGGAGGGACTTTTCTCAGCTGTCGTATCTGAGCTCCTCTGCAAAGATAGTGATTATGTATGAGTGTGGTGAAAGTGTTGAATAATGATGAAAGTATTTTCTTTTGGGGGATTTTCTTTCTTTTTGGGTCACCCTGCCTCGGTGGGAGACGGCCGACTTATTTGGGAAAAAAAAAAAAAAAAAAAAAAAGTCTGTTGAGTATACCTGGTAAAGTGTATGGTACAGTAATTATTGAAAGAATTAAGAGCAAGACGGAGAGTAAGATAGCAGATGAACAAGGAGGTTTTAGGAAAGGTAGGGGGTGTGTAGACCAAGTGTTTACAGTGAAACATATAGGTGAACAGTATTTGGATAAGGGTAAAGAGGTTTTTGTGGTATTTATGGATTTGGAAAAGGCATATGACAGGGTGGCTAGGGGGGCAATGTGGCAGATGTTGCAGGTGTATGGAACAGGAGGTAGGTTACTCAAAGCAGTGAAGAGTTTATATGAGGATAGTGAGGCTCAGGTTAGAGAATATAGGAGAGAGGGAGATTATTTCCCAGTAAAAGTAGGCCTTAGACAAGGATGTGTGATGTCACCATGGCTGTTCAATATATTTATAGATGGGGTTGTAAGAGAAGTGAATGCACGGGTGTTGGCAAGAGGTGTGGGTTTAAAAGATAAAGAATCTAACACAAAGTGGGAGTTGTCACAGCTGCTTTTTGCTGGTGACACTGTGCTTTTGGGAGATTCTGAAGAGAAGTTACAGAGGTTGGTGGATGAATTTGGTAGGGTATGTAAAAGAAGGAAATTGAAAGTGAATATAGGAAAGAGTAAGGTAATGAGGATAACAAAAAGATTAGGTAATGAAAGATTGGATATCAGATTGGAGGGAGAGAGTATGTAGGAGGTGAATGGTATTCAGATATTTAGGAGTGGACGTGTCAGCAGATGGGTCTATGAAGGATGAGGTGAATCATAGAATTTTTTTATTATTTATTTATTAACACATCAGCCGATTCCCACCAAGGAAGGGTGGACCGAAAAAAGAAAAACTTTCATCATCATTCACTCCATCACTGTCTTGCCAGAGGGGTGCTTTACACTACAGTTATAAAACTGCAACATTAACACCCCTCCTTCAGAGTGCAGACACTGTACTTCCCATCTCCAGGACTCAAGTCCGGCCTGCCGGTTTCCCTGAATCCCTTCATAAATGTTACTTTGCTCACACTCCAACAGCACGTCAAGTATTAAAAACCATTTGTCTCCATTCACTCCTATCAAATACGCTCACACATGCTTGCTGGAAGTCCAAACCCCTTGCACACAAAACTTCCTTTACCCCCTCCCTCCAACCTTTCCTAGGCCGACCCCTACCCTGCCTGACCTCCACTACAGATTTATACACTCTCGAAGTCATTCTGTCTCGTTCCATTCTCTCTACATGTCCGAACCACCTCAACAACCCCTCCTCAGCTCTCTGGATAATAGTTTTGGTAATCACGCACCTCCTCCTAATTTCCAAACTCCGAATTCTCTGCATTATATTCACACCAAACATTGACCTCAGACATGACATCTCCACTGCCTCCAGCCTTCTCCTCGTTGCAACATTCATCACCCATGCTTCACACCCATACAAGAGTGTTGGTATAACTAGACTCTCATATATTCCCGTCTTTACTTCCATGGACAAAGTTATTTGTCTTCACAGACTCTGAAGTGCTCCACTCACCCTTTTCCCCTCATCAATTCTATGATTCACCTCATCCTTCATAGACCCATCTGCTGACATGTCCACTCCCAAATATCTGAATACATTCACCTCCTCCATACTCTCTCCCTCCAATCTGATATCCAATCTTTCGTCACCTATTCTTTTTGCTATCCTCATCACCTTACTCTTTCCTATATTCACTTTCAATTTTCTTCTTTTACATACCCTACCAAATTCATCCACCAACCTCTGCAACTTCTCTTCAGAATCTCCGGAGAAGAATGAGTCAAGATCAAGTTCACGTGTATTTGTTGTAATGTATATTTGGGGAAAGTCTGAGTTGGAACCCTTGATGAATTGAATATTCTCTTATGTTTTTCTGCTGTTTCTTTATTTAAGAAAGAGGAATTAATTCTTCAGCTTTGTCTCACTTAAAGCCAGGACATCCAGCTTCTTTTCATTATAACATCTACAATCATCTCTTTCTTATCATTCACACAACATCCACGCACATTCAAACATCCCACTTTGACGGTTTTCTTCTTTTTCTTTTTAGTAAATCTAGTTATAAATCTAGTTATAAAGTAGGTAGTAGGTTGGTAGACAGCAACCACCCAGGGAGGTACTACCATCCTGCCAGGTGACTGTGAAACAGAAACCTGAAACTGTTTTACATGATGGTAGGATTGCTGGTGTCTTTTTTCTGTCTCATAAACACGCTGGATAACAGGTATATCTAGCTACTTCTACTTACACTTTAGGTCACACTACACTGGCATACACATGCATATATATATGTACATACACACATCTAGGTTTTTCTTCTTTTTCTTAATAGCTCTTGTTCTTTTTATTTTCTCTATTGTCCATGGGGAAGTGGAAAGAATCTTTCCTCCGTAAGCAATGCGTGTCGTATGAGGCGACTAAGATGCCGGGAGCAATGGGCTAGTAACCCCTTCTCCTGTACAAATCTACTAAAACGAGAAGAAAAACTTTATAAAACTGGGTTGTCTGAATGTGCGTGGATGTAGTGCGGATGATAAGAAAGAGATGATTGCCAATGTTATGAATGAAAAGAAGTTGGATGTCCTGGCCCTAAGCGAAACAAAGCTGAAGGGGGTAGGCGAGTTTCAGTGGGGAGAAATAAATGGGATTAAGTCAGGAGTATCTGAGAGAGTTAGAGCTAAGGAAGGGGTAGCAATAATGTTGAAGGATCAGTTATGGAAGGAAAAGAGGGAATATGAATGTGTAAATTCAAGGATTATGTGGATTAAAATAAGGGTCGGATGCGAAAAGTGGGTCATAATAAGCGTGTATGCACCTGGAGAAGAGAGGAGTGTAGAGGAGAGAGAGAGATTTTGGGAGATGTTAAGCGAATGTATAGGAACTTTTGAACCAAATGAGAGAGTAATTGTGGAAGGGGACCTAAATGCTAAAGTGGGAGAAACATGCAGAGAGGGTGTAGTAGGTAAGTTTGGGGTGCCAGGTGTAAATGATAATGGGAGCCCTTTGATTGAACTTTGTATAGAAAGGGGTTTAGTTATAGGTAATACATATTTTAAGAAAAAGAGGATAAATAAGTATACAAGATATGATGTAGGGTGTAATGATAGTAGTTTGTTGGACTATGTATTGGTAGATATAAGACTGTTGAGTAGACTTCAGGATGTACATGTTTATAGATCGGCCACAGATATATCAGATCACTTTTTAGTTATAGCTACAGTGGGAGTAAAAGGTAGATGGGATACAAGGAAAATAGAATCAGTAAGTAAGAGAGAGGTGAAGGTTTATAAACTAAAAGAGGAGGCAGTTAGGTAAG
>WNWK01005727.1:0-115679 GCA_009830355.1 Cherax destructor | reverse complement strand
AAACAAAAATAATGCCGGGGGACACTATTCAAATCCATGTTATTGGGGAATACTGCTGTGCTGACGGCCCGTTCAGGGCAGGAGAAATAGCAGAGCTGGAACAAATCCAGAGAGTCGTTTCGGCTCACATTGAGCCATTGAAACATCTAAATTATTGGGAACGCCTTCAAGTCTTGAACATGTACTCATTGGAGCGGAGAGAGAGAGACATGATAATATATACATGGAAAGTACTTGAGGGCCTGGTCCCAAATCTGCACACTGCCATAACAACATACTGGAGTAGAGATATGGGAGAAAGTGTAAAATAAACCCAGTGAGGAGCAGGGGTGCGAGGGGGACAATACGGGAGCACTGTATTAACATCCGGGGTCCCAGACTATTCAACATCTTACCAGAAGATATCCGAAACACGGCTGGAACCAGTGTAGAAGCCTTCAAGAGGAAACTGGACAAATATCTTCACCAGGTGCCAGATCAACCAGGCTGTGATGGATATGTGGGGCAGCGGGCCTCCAGCAGCAACAGCCTGGTTGACCAGGCAAGCACCAGACGAGCCTGGTCCATGGCCGGGCTCAGAGAGTAGATACTCTCGAAACTCTTCAAAGGTATATCAAAGGTATATACCAAATATTTATTTCCCAGTTTTCTCTTGTATGAATTTATTTTCAAGAACCTAATGCTTTCCTGTCTCTGGTTATGTTCTTTAACAATCATTCTGCAACAGCATTGGTCTGAAGTAAGGACAACAAATTGCTTTCCGTCAGACTGCAGTTAGGCTTCTTGCTGCCATCTTTCCCTTTGTTGGATGTGAAAACTATGTTCACATGTTTACAAATTGGCCATACGACTGACTCACGGATATCAACACTGCTTTGCAAGGACTGCCAGATACCTCTAACAATTCTTCATATAATAATAGACTTTCCTATCTATCAGAGAGAATGCAGAATTTACTTTTAACATCTTCACTGCCCTAAAGCACTCACTAACTGTCCTCAATGTTTAAGTCCTTCAGTGGACACAGACTCTTCCTATACTTATAACAGAAATTAGCTTATTGCAAGATCTATGATGTTAATTTTACACCTTTCTAACCCTCATCTCCACTTACCCCTGCCCTGATAACTTGAACCATGTCATTTATGAGTGACTCATGGATTTGGGTATACAGAATAAAACAATCAAATTATGCACTAAACCTGCATGGGCCATACAGTTCTGCATTCAGGTATTTAGAGTATTACAAGTTTCTCTACATTTTTTGAGAGAAGAAAGCAGGTTGCCTAAGAGTTATAATGAAAATTTAAATCAAATAAATGTATGATTGAAATTTAGATGGCGTGAATTAATCTTTATAAAAGTTTCTCTTGTCCTCTTGTCTGTGACTGGTACAGCAGCGCTGTATAACCCCTGTGGTTTAGCGCTTCTATTTGATTATAATAATAATAATGTGGCTGGTACTAGGTCCAAGGTCATGGCAAGTTGTTCATTGAAAATACCAAAACCAGAACAAACTAAAATTTGCCCGAGTCTTGGGTTTGGAGTAACCATTACATAATATATTTACCTCATTTGGCTAGGTATTTGTGAATCAGGTGGATTTTATGATAGGCCAGTAGGGATGTGATTCCTAATAATTAGCTTATATCAGATTAAGAAAAACTACATGAATTGAATTTGTCTGCTCTCATGACCTTCGTGTTCCTTCTATGTATAGGTTGGTCTCAGACATTAGTAGAAGCCCTTTATTTGTTCGGCGCTCCTGCTTACAAGCCATTAAACAATTTGATTCCCTCATCCATTGGTCCTTCGTATTCAACTTTGTTTGCGCCAAGTGGCTAGCAAAAACAAAAACGTTTTCTGTTGGATCCCTGGACACGTTAATGTGCAGGGCAATGAACAGGCGGATGCTGCTGCTCGGTCAGCGGTATGTGATCTTCTGGTTTCCTATAAAGGTATTCCATTCAGGGACTATTTTACAGTCATCTCTGCCTGGCTTCGCAGCCGTTGGCAATAACGGTGGTCGGACATGCACCATAACAAATTGCACTCCATTAAACCTCTTTTAGGTTTCTGGCCATCTTCTTACCACCATTGCCATACTCGGGAAACTGTGCTCTCCTGTCTCTGCATCGGCCATACTTGCCTTACCCATGGGTATCTCATGTATCAACACCTTATTCCTCTTTGTGAAGTTTGTCGGGTCCCTATTTCGGTTCTTTACTTTCATGTGGACTGTCCGGTTTACCAGTGAGCTCACAGGATTTACCTCCACTGATGCCACCGCAATACTGCTCTTACCTTATCTTCCCTTCTTGCAGACGGCCCTGCCTTTGACTTGTACCATCACTTTTTGACTTTTTGTCAGCAACTGCTTTACTATACGAACTTTGACACACAGCCCCTAGCGTCCCTTCCAGCCCTTTTCTCCCATCACCTCTGATCCCCTCTCCACCTAGCTGTTTATAGTCCTGGCACTATTTTCTGCTCCGCAGCGCTGCATGACCCTTGTTGGTTTAGCGCTTTATTTGATTATAAAACTAATACATGAATTGAACGCTGGAGTATTTAAGTTAGTAGACAAGTTTGGGAGGGTGTGTAAAGGTAGAAAGTTGAAAGTGAATATATGTAGCTAAGAGTAAGGAGATTAGTGTATCAAATGATTTAGATAAAGAAAAATTGGATATATTGGAAGGAGGGAGTATGGAAGAAGTGAATGTGTTCAGATATTTGGGAGTTTACTTGTCAGCAGATGGGTTTATGAAGGATGAGTTCAACCATGGAACTGATGAAGGAAGAAAGGTGAGTGATGCTTTGAGGTATCTGTGGAGACAAAAAAACGTTAATCATGGAGGCAAAGAAGGGAATGTACGATAGTATAGTTGTGCCAACACTTATATGGGTGTGAAGTTGGAGGCAGTGGAGATGTATCTAAGGGCAATGTGTGGTGTAAATATTATGCAGAGAATTCATAGTGTGGAAATTAGAAAGGTGTGGAGTTACTAAAAGTATTATTCAGATGGCTGAAGAAGGGTTGTTGAGGTGGTTTGGTTATTTAGAGACAATGGAACAAAGTAGAATGACTTGGAGAACGTATAATTCTGTAGGGAAGGAAGGCAGGGTAGGGGTCGTCTTCGAAAAGGTAGGAAGGGGGTAAAGGAGGTTTTGTGGGCAAGGGTCTTGGACTTCCAGCAAGAGTGCATGAGCATGTTAGGAGTGAATGGAAACAAATGGTTTTGAGACCTGACGAGCTGTTCGAATGTGAGCAGGGTAATATTTTGTGAAGGGATTCAGGGAAACTGGTTAGCCGGACTTAAGTCCTGGAAATGGGAAGTACAATGCCAGCACTTTAAAGGAGGGGTTTGGAATATTGGTAGTTTGGAGGACATTTAAATTGCAAAGACATTGATTATGTATGAATGATGGTGAAAGTGTTGAATGATGAAAGTTTTTCTTTCTTTTGGGGTCACCCTGTCTTGGTGGAAATGGCCGTGTTAAAAAAAAAACTTTACCAACCTACAAGGATAATGATCTTTGTTGAGGTAATGTACAGTGTCTAATGTTTACTAGCATGATTATTTGACCTTATTGCAGACTTACCACAGTAATCAATCCTTGAATATGAAGAAAATGTTCATAGCCAGAAGCTTTTGCATATTAATAAATTAATGATTCCCTCATGATGTATGACTTATGGGTTTAGAGCTCATTTCCATGAATATTTTAATATAGTGTATTTTTATTAGTTATTTAAAGTTTTTAGTTTTATATTGATCACATATGTATCACTTTGCCTGTTGTGTAAAAAGGCCAAATAAATTGATCATATTTTCAGTCATATTAAAAAACAAAGTTATAACAGCTGTCATTAAAATATGCATTATTCGACAGACAGGACTGTGAGGTATTCTTGACTTAGCAAGTCAAGAAATGATCATCCACTCGTAGTAATAAGAGAAATGGAAGTAGTGAAGTAATGTAAGCAAGCAAGTTGTATTAGCTATAGTGGATTAGTAATTTTTCCAAACAAGATAGTAACAGATGGTTGAGATTCAACCTGTGCAGGGTAGTAGTGCAGTTTGGCCTCTGTTCGTAAAATAACAACATGGTGTATGTAGGCAACAATTATTGTTGTCAGAAGCTCCAATATTTTGGGAGAACATAAGTTTAGAAAATTTCTTACTGCTGTACCGGGTATCTGTTTTCTCAGTTTCCAATTAATTGTGATGGGACAGGTGGTGTACGATTTATCAAAACCAACCTAAATTCAAATTTGCATAGGTTTAACATTTTGCATACTCTTTCAACAAATAAATGTTGCATAATTTTTGACCATTATAAATAGTACTTAGTGTTGTGTTAATCAGTTTAAGATTTCTCATTTGTTCTTTTCCATTAATATTTTATGCTGTAGAAATAGGAGGATGTCCAATTCCTGTTCCCAATTCCTCCCTGGGCACTTGACTCGACCCACAGGCCATTTGGACTGGTGTTGCTTTTCGCCTGGCTGCCCCCATAATCACCAATAATAGATGTATTTGTGGCAGGGCGTCAGCTGATCAATTCGGACTACATTGTCTCATGTGTCATACATCAGAAAGGAAGTATGCTACACATGAGGAGGTCAATGACGTAATAAAGAGCCCGTTGCCCAGCTGAATGGAAACCCCAAGTACTGAGGTCTGACAAGTCAAAAGCGTCCAGATGGAGTCACTATGCTACCCTGGAAAGATGGTAAGCAGATTGCATGGGACTACACCTGTGTCGCCACGTTTTCGGACACCTACTTGCCATACTCTGAAGCTGAAGGGGGTGGAACTGCCACTTTCAGGGAGACCCAGAAGAACCACAAATATGAATGCCTGCCTCCTTGCTATAACTTCATCCCAGTAGGGTCGGAGACCCTTGAAGCATGGAGCAAGTGTACTCTAAAGTTCCTCAAAGAGCTGGGTGAAAAACTCATCACAGAAATCAGGGATCACAGAGTGGCCAGCGCTTCCTCTTTCAGAGATACAGTGTTGCGATCCAGAGGGAAAAATACCTGCAGCATTCTGGGCACGCTGCCCACTGCCCACTGCCGGGGAGCTGGATGAAGTTTTTGAGATATAGGCTCTGAGAAATTATTTATGTTCTACTTCCTATTGTATTTTTGTTAATGTATTCTGTCTTCAAATAAAGTCCACATAGAATATAGAATATAGGGGATGGTAGAAGAAAATATTCAAACAGCTCTGAGGATGAGGGTCCCCAGTCCAGTTCCAGAGGTGGTACCTTCCTATATTTATATATGTATATATTAGTGTTATAGCATGCTTATGTTACTTCACATTCCTCAATTGGCACAAATTATTGAAAACCTCAGAACAGTACAAACTATAATATTTTTCCATAAATATATAGTCATTTTTATTATTGTATTTATATTGATGCACTTGTAAAAATTATGCCCATGTGCTTGTGATATTTCTTATTTAATTATCGTAATGCTCTCTCAACACTGTTATTAAGTCATTTGTAATAAAGTTCTTTAAAATTACTGTAGTTTGAATCAACATCCACAGTCAGTGAGGTGAGGGTAAGATAACCGCAATTATCGTTGTTAAGATGGGAATGGTAAGAGTAAGATAACCACAAGCATCATTAATAAGATGGTGGGAGAGGTAAGAGTAAGATAACCACAAGCATCGTTAATAAGATGATGGGAGAGGTAAGAGTAAGATAACCACAAGCATCGTTAATAAGATGGTGGGAGAGGTAAGAGTAAGATAACCACAAGCATCGTTAATAAGATGGTGGGAGAGGTAAGAGTAAGATAACCACAAGGCGAAAACTCAAATACCTACAGCTGCTTCTTGATCCACTTTTTCTTAACTATATCCGGTCTCATTCTCATGCCGTTACAGTTTACGCTGACGGTTCAAAATCCTCTTGACAGTGTCGGGTTTGCAGCAGTGTTCCCGAACAGTGTTGTGCGAGGTCATTTATTAGACTCGGCCAGCATTTTCACAGCTGAACTGTATGCAATTCTCACGTATTGCTTCCAGGCCTACCTCAACATTTGTGGTAGTCTCAAACTCCTTAAGTGCATTGCAGGCTGTAAAAAAAATTTAATTCGCCTCATCCCCAAGTTTTTTGTGTACAACTTTGGTTGCTCTGAAAGGGAGGAGAATGTTTTTTTATTTTTTTTAGCTAACATACATGTAAATGTAAATAACTCTTTTTACCTTATTCCTAGTATATATCCTTTATAGTATAATAACATATATCTCTTACAATGTATAATATTAAGTTACTAAAAGGACCCCAATGGAAATAAGTCACTCTGTCTGACTTTTTGGGTTATCCTAGGTTCTCTACACATATGCTGCTATGTATGATAATCTATGTAAATGTATTTGTGTATACCTGAATAAACTTACTTACTTACTCTGCATTTCTAGCAAAAAACAGACTTTATTGCTGGGTCCCTGGTCATGTGGATGTTAAGGCAACAAGCAGGTGGACTGCTCGCTCAGCTGTACATGACCACGTTTCATATAGGGGTATTACTGTAATCTCTAACCACCTTTGATGAGTTTCGAGATCTTTCTACTCCCGGAGCCCGGCCATGGGCCAGGCTCGTCTGGTGCTAGCCTGATCAACCAAGCTGATGCTGCTGGAGGCCCGCTGCCCCACATATCTATCACAGCCTGGTTGATCTGGAACCCGGTGAAGATACTTGTCCAGTTTCCTCTTGAAGACGTCTGCAGTTGTTCCAGCAGTGTTTTTTTTATATCTGGTAAGATTTTGAATAAACGGGCCACTAATGTTGATAGTGTTCCCTTGTGCCCACAACACTCGTACTTTTCATTGGGTTTATTTCGCACTTCTCCTATATCTCTCTCCCTTTTTGGATTGTAAAAAGTATTTCTAGCTATTTTAAAAGATTTATCAATTATGTTTCTTGGGTATTTTAAATCATTAGCTATTTTATAAATTTTAGAGATTTCTTCATCTATGAACTCTGGACTACAAATGCGTAATGATTTAAAATACCCAAGAAACATAATTGATAAATCTTTAAAATACTTAAATACTTTACAATCAAAGACAATAACCTTATTCAACCAAAAATATGTTGGTTCTCCTTACCATGAAAACTTGGTTGATATGCCTTCCTTTCTTAAAATTTTAATATCAAAGTTGTATTTAAAAATCTTGATACAGTAAAAAGACTTTTGATAAAAAATTCCCCCAAAATGCTGACGGATGTGTCTATAAGATTCCCTGTAAAATATGCGATAAAGTTTATTATGGTCAAACTGGTAAAAGTCTTGAACTAAGATTAAAACAACATAAATATAGCATTAGAACTGGACAAGATTCTAATGCTCTATTTATTCATGTGAGATTTTAACCATCCAATTGATTTTCAAAATGCTGAGAAGGTTGTATCAAGCAAGTCCATGGTTGAGAGGAATATAATAGAATCATGTTTCATTAAAAGCAGTTTTGAAAATAATATGAATATTTCTTTTGGTTTATATAAATTGGATTCATTTATAATTAATAAAATTTGGGAAGAATTTAATGATAAATTGGACTAATCTTAATTCTTGGGAAGAGTTTCAGGTCCTTTCTTATGTTCCTCTTCACAGAGTCGTGAGATGTTACGCTACTGTGAGGTGTTGTCTTTGTTAGTGTAATGTGACTGTGAGGTGTTGTCTTGCCCCTTTATAAGCCTTCTTCTCACGTTTCCTTTTATAGTTCCTTGATATTGTGAGTAGTCACGAAAGCGCTTGGAATTCTTCTATTTTTTCATAGTGGTTGTCTTGCATATTTTGATATCACCTGTTTACTGTGATCTTTTTGCATATATATATATATATATATATATATATATATATATATATATATATATATATATATATATATATATATATATATATATAATATATATGGTTGATCAGGCCCTGATCCACCATGAGGCCTGGTCACAGGCCTTTTTTTATTAACACATAGGCCGTTTCCCACCAAGGTAGGGTGGCCCAACAAAGAAAAACTTTCATCATCATTCACTCCATCACTGTCTTGCCAGAGGCGTGCTTATACTACAGCTACAAAACTGCAACATTAACACCCCTCCTTCAGAGTGCCGGCACTGTACTTCCCATCTCCAGGAATCAAGTCCGGCCTGCCGGTTTCCCTGAAACCCTTCACAAATGTTACCTTGCTCATACTCCAACAGCACGTCAAGTCCTAAAAACCATTTGTCTCCATTCGCTCCTATCTAATATGCTCATGCATGCTTGCTGGAAGTTCAAGCCCCTTGCACACAAAACCTCCTTTACCCCCTCCCTCCAACCTTTTCTAGGCCGACCCCTACCCTGCCTTCCCTCCGCTACAGATTTATACACTCTCGAAGTCATTCTATTTTGTTCCATCCTCTCTATATGTCCAAACCATCTCAATAACCCCTTCTCAGCCCTCTGGATAATAGTTTTGGTAATCCCACACCTCCCAATCTCCAAACTACGGATTCTATGCATTATATTTACACCACACATTGCCCTCAGACATGACATCTCCACTGCCTCCAGCCTTCTCCTTGTTGCAGCATACACAACCCATGTCTCACACCCATACAAGAGTGTTGGTATAACTATACTCTCATACATTCCCCTCTTTGCTTTCATGGATAAAGTTCTCTGTCTCCACAAGCTCCTCAGTGTACCACTCACCTTTTTCCCCTCGTTAATTCTATGATTCACCTCATCCTTCATAGACCCATCTGCTGACACATCCACTCCCAAATATCTGAACACATTCCCCTCCTCCATACTCTCTCCTTCCAATCTGATATCCAATCTTCCGTTATCTAATTTTTTGGTTATCCTCATCACCTTACTCTTTCCTATATTCACTTTTAATTTCCTTCTTTTACATAGCCTACCAAACTCATCCACCAACCTCTGCAACTTTTCTTCAAAATCCCCCAAAAGCACAGTGTCATCAGCAAAGAGCAGCTGTATATATATGTGTGTGGTGCCCCGTGGCCTGATCGCTAAATCAAATCAACTTTATTTCTGATAATATTACAAAGTGGGGTTTACATATTATGTTTTTAATACATTTTATGAATTATTTATTACAAGAAGGCCAATAATATGCCTAGGTATGCCTAGGCATTTCAGGCAGTCATAATTATACTAGATCTTACTCTATAGTGACACAATGATTACACTGGTATTAAGGTTAGGTAATTGTAGTGATTAACTAGGTTTACAAAATTGAGGTAGTACAAAAATTTAAGAATTTAACAATTAGTTTATATATTAATGGAAATGGTGACGTGTTGGCATGATGCAGTTTCTATATTGGAGTGTCTTAGGCAAACTTATGACTAGCTTAAGAATTATGAAGCAATAGTTGTATTAGAATCTTGGTTACAGTCATGTGCAAATTAAGGGGGAATCACAGATATCAATAAGTGTAATTTTGTTGTGGATATGTGCAAGATAAAGTAGTTTTCATGTGGTTAGCTACCGGTAAGTGAGATAAGATTTTTTTAACGGTTCTTTTGAAAATGGAGGTTGTTTCTGCAGTTCTAGAGTTTTCAGGCAGGGAGTTCCAGATTTTAGGCCCTTTTATGTACATTGAATTTTTGTATAGATTTAGTCGGACACGGGGAATGTCAAAGAGATATTTGTGTCTGGTATTATGTCTATGGGTCCTGTCGCAACTGTCAAGAAAGTGTTTTAGGTCAGGGTTAAAGTTGGAATTTATGGTTCTATAAATGTAGATTGCAGAGTAGTAAGTGTGGATGTTCTGAACAGTGAGTAAGTTTAGGTCTTTGAAGATTGGGGAAGGGGGGTGTTGCCTAGCGTTGGATTGTGTGATAATTCTTACTGCGGCTTTTTGTTGGGTTATTATTGGCTTTAGGTGTCTTGCTGCTGTTGATACCCAAGCACAAATGGCATATGTGAGGTAGGGATAGATGAGTGAATAGTATAGTGTGAGTAGGGCTGATTGTGGTACATAGTACCACACGGCGAGGGTTTGGGTTCGATTCCCAGAGCGGGTAGAAACATTGGGCGTGTTTCTTTACACCGGTTGTCTATGTTCACCCATCAGTAAAATGGGTACCTGGGAATTAGTCGACTGGTGTGGGTCGCATCCTGGGACAAGGACCTAATTTGCCCGAAATGCTCTGCATAACAAGGGGCTTTCTATATAGTAGTATGTCATTGATGTCAGCTAGGCCTGTATACCATGTACATGTATTTGTAGTAAATAAAGATATTATTATTATTATTATTATTATTATTATTATTATTATTATTATTATTATTAATAACAACACTGCGACTAGCTGAGGACTCAAACCCATGTCGTTTTGGCTGGCCTCACTGTGAGCGAAAATCACATGACGCTCTAACCCACAGGACCAAATCCTACAAGAATCACGCACTCAGCAGAGTTAGGTGTTTTACCGTGATCCGAGGACATACGGTGGTGTGGGTGCCTCAGAGCTAATTTCATTCTACTCCCCGTTTGGTGTACTAGCCTCTACAAGCAGTATATATATTATTGTAATCACGAACGAGTGGTATTTAATCAATAACAACACTGCGTTCGTGGTTACAATAATATATATATACTGCTTGTGGAGGCTAGTACACCAAACGGGAAGTAGAATGAAGTTAGCTCAGAGGCACCCACACCATCGTGTCCTCGGATCGACACCTAGCTCTGCTGGGTGCGTGATTCTGTGATACGTCCTGTGGGTTGAGCGTCATGTGTTCAGCTCACCGTGAGCGAGGGCAAACGACATGGATCCTCGGCTAGTCGCAGTGTTGTTATTGATTAAATACCACTCGTATGTGGTTACAATAATATATATGTATATATATATATATGTCATGCCGATTAGGTAAAACTTGCGATTTTGGCTTAAATAGCAACGCTCACCTTGCCATATAAGACAAGTGAAAATTTGTGTATGCAATAATTTCGCCAAAATCATTCTGAACATAACGAAAAAAATATATTTCATTGTGTTTGTTTATTATTCAATTAATGTTAACGTATCTAAAATATATTTAGTTGGGTTAGGCTAAATTAAATTGCGCTTGTTGTAATAAGGTTAGGTAGGTTTTCAAAGTTTCTCTTGGTACAAAATTATAAATTCTTACATTAACATAAATGAAAAAATATATCTTTAAACGTATAGAGAATTTTTTAGAAAGGACTTAATTTTAGATGAGTTCTTGCTAATTGACCAGTTTTACCTAATCGGCACGACATATATATATATATATATATATATATATATATATATATATATATATACATGTATATATATATATATATATATATATATATATATATATATATATATATATATATATATATATATATATATATATATATATATATATATATATATATATATATATATATATATATATATATATATATATATATATATATATATATATATATATATTAAATATTAATTTAGCAAGGTATGCTTGAGTTCAAACAAGTTACAGTGGTTGTAAGTTATCTACAGTAGGCAAAGTCGAGGTATTTCTTCCAAAATGGATGGTAATTTCTTGACTATTTGTAAGCGAGTTGTCTCTGGTTTCATTAATGTGATCGAAGTCCAGCACACAATGACACAAGGTGTGACAATTGCCTATTGAGTTATGTCTATTGTCTAATGGGTTATATCTGCATTAGCTGGTGATACAACCTCTCAGAGATGTTTGTAACCCAGCCGGAGCCGGACGGTAGTGACGTCCAAGAGTCTGCTTATTATGTTGGATGCACCATAAACATGTGGCTCCTCCTGTGTGATACAATGATGATTGATGGACTGACTGGTGTCAGTCTCCCTCAGTCTCGAGTCAAGGTGTTAATGCAGCTTTATTGTTGTCAAGACGGACAGGTATAGAAGCTGACTTCTCGCTGTCCGTCTTGTGGAACAGAAGCTATCTTCTCGCTGTCCGTCTTGTGGAACAGAAGGTAACTTCTCGCTGTCCGCGAAGTGGAGCCAAATGTGGTACCTTGATAACATTAGCCTTGTACATAGCAAAAAGGCCCCTAAAATACACATCTCGACAGTGTTCAAAACTCTGTTGAAATGATAGATTCTCTCTCATCCTCTCTCTCTCTCTCTCTCTCTCTCTCTCTCTCTCTCTCTCTCTCTCTCTCTCTCTCTCTCTCTCTCTCTCTCTCTCTCTCTCTCTCTCTCACACACTCATCCTTCCATGTTTTCTTCCTCCTCCACCTCCCCTTTATGTGGTGGGGACTCATTTCCGTGTTAATTAGCGGACCAACTCCCAGGGGAAATTTTGGCACTTGGGAGAGAGGTGGTGAGAGTGTGAGGGAGGAAGGAGGAAACCATGAGAGGAAGGGGAGACCGGAGATGATGGAGGGTAAGGAGGAGGAGAGGATGAAAAAAGAAAAATATGGCGATGGGTAGAGGAAGAGAGAGGAGAGAGAGAGAGAGAGAGAGAGAGAGAGAGAGAGAGAGAGAGAGAGAGAGAGAGAAGACAGAAGACAGAAGACAGAGAGAGACAGAGAGACGAGAGAGAGAGTGAGACAGACAGACAAACAGAGACAGAGAGCGAGAGAGAGAGAGAGTGAGACAGACAGACAGAGACAGAGACAGAGAGAGAGAAGTTTAGACTTCTTAGTACTACTACTACAGACTAATTCAATGTAGTAAGGGGCCAACACTGCAAAACTATCGCTACATGTACCACTACTACACTGTACCAACCACTATTGTCAACACTGCCATAACTATCACCATTACCACCACTGTCATCACTACCACGACGATCACCACTACTACTGTCACCACTACCACTACTGTCACCAGTACCACTACTGTCACTACCACTACTGTCACCACTACCACTACTGTCACCACTACCACTACTGTCACTACCACTACTGTCACCACTACAACTACTGTCACCACTACCACTACTGTAACCACTACCACTACTGTCACCGCTACCACTACTGTCACTACCACTACTGTCACTACCACTACTGTCACTACCACTACTGTCACTACCACTACTGTCACTACCACTACTGTCACTACCACTACTGTCACTACCACTACTGTCACCACTACCACTACTGTCACTACCACTACTGCAACCACTACCACTACTGTCACCACTACCACTACTGCAACCACTACCACTACTGTCTCCACTACCACTACTGTCTCCACTACCACTACTGTCACCACTACCACTACTGTCACCACTACCACCACTCACTACCACTGTCATGGGTGGTCTTTTCATGGATTGGGTAATAACACAGACGTGATTAGGTTGGAACTTGCTGTATTGGAGGAAATATCTGAGAGTACATTCCATACATTCCCCAATCAGCTGCAATCCAAACACTCTACTGTCACCATCCACTCTGTCACACCCACTGTCACACCACCACTGTCACCACTACCACTACTGTCACCACTACCACTACTGTCACCACTACCACCACTGTCACCACTACCACTACTGTCACCACTACCACTACTGTCACCACTACCACCACTGTCACCACTACTACTACTGTCATCACTACCACTACTGTCACCACTACCGCCACTGTCTCTACCACTACTGTCATCACTACCGCCACTGTCACTACCACTACTGTCACCACTACCGCCACTGTCACTACCACTACTGTCACCACTACCGCCACTGTCACTACCACTACTGTGACCACTATCGCAACTCTCATGATTACCACCCTTATCACCACTGTCACTACTACCGCTACGTCATCACTACTACCAGTACCAGCACTTCCATCACTACCATCACTTCCATCACTACCAACACTTCCATCACTACCAACACTTCCATCACTACCAACACTGCCACCAGTCATCATTACCAACGCTGCCACCAGTCATCACTACCAACACTGCCACCAGTCATCACTACCAACACTGCCACCAGTCATCACTACCAACACTGCCACCAGTCATCACTACCAACACTGCCACCAGTCATCACTACCAACACTGCCACCAGTCATCACTACCAACACTGCTAACAGTCATCACTACCAACACTGCCACCAGTCATCACTACCAACACTGCCACCAGTCATCACTACCAACACTGCCACCAGTCATCACTA
Source organism: Cherax destructor (assembly GCA_009830355.1). Lineage (NCBI taxonomy): Eukaryota > Metazoa > Arthropoda > Malacostraca > Decapoda > Parastacidae > Cherax > Cherax destructor. Next base: position 101,507 of record WNWK01005727.1, on the reverse strand, counting down.
CCAACACTGCCACCAGTCATCACTACCAACACTGCCACCAGTCATCACTACCAACACTGCCACCAGTCATCACTACCAACACTACCACCAGTGGTGGAATTTTCATATTGCCTTTCCACTGAAGTGCCTTGATGACAGTGAAGGGCTTTTGATCCAAGGAATTACAAGCACCTTCCCCTTCCTCAGATCACACATGATAATCTCCCATTCTCAAGCCGCTGAATGTCCCCTCCTGGTTTAGCACTTTCCCCATGAATGTGGCAAATTACTCCTCACATAAAGTGCACGTGCACAGAAAAGTGCGCATGTGCACTGATCCAAAAAAAAGGCCCTCGAAAAAAATATCTAAAAGAAGGCCTCTCAAAAATGACTTCTCACTAAAATGGGAACTCGAAAAAAAATTCTTTAATAAAGGCACTCTCAAAAATTGTCTAAAAAAAGGCACTACAAAAAACTACCTAAAAAAAGGCATTCTCAAAAATTGTCCAAAAAAGGCACTCTAACTATTCTCTCAAAATATTATTTTTCTAAAAGGCGCTCATTTTTTTTTTAAAGGCACTCAAGGAACTGATTCTGAAAAGGTACACAGAAAATTTTTCTTAAAAAAAAAAAAATTACACTTTAAAATGAACTGGACTTAAATATATGTAGTCTCCAGAAAAAAAAATGTGCACTCATATTAATGTACTTAACCAAAAATGTGCTCTTCATTTGCTAAATGTTCGCTCACTTAAAAAGTGTAAAATAGATCTAAAGCAGAATTTCTGAATACAAAGAGAATCAGGAGGGTAAAGAGGAAGTGGACGGACAATGGACTAGGGGAAGTTGGGAGGGGGTGTTAGGGGAGGGGGTGTAAGGGGATGGGGTGTTAGGGGAATGGGTTGGCACCCGGTTGGGGGGGGGATGGGGGAAGACAATGGGACGGGAAGTGAGACTCCACAGGGTAACTGAGAAGGCTTCAGCGATGAGGCACATGTGAATCAGCTGTTCCTCGTTTATGTGAATCAGCTGTTCCTCGTTTATGTGAATCAGCTGTTCCTCGTTTATGTGAATCAGCTGTTCCTCGTTTATGTGAATCAGCTGTTCCTCGTTTATGTGAATCAGCTGCTCCTCGTTTATGTGAATCAGCTGTTCCTCGTTTATGTGAATCAGCTGTTACTCGTTTATGTGAATCAGCTGTTCCTCGTTTATGTGAATCAGCTGTTCCTTGTTTATATATCAGCTGTTCTTTGTTTATATGAATCAGCTGTTCCTTGTTTATATGAATCAGCTGTTTCTTACTTTCTCGAAAACAAGAGACCCGACTCGGGTGGAAACATTGGGCAGATGGATCTTCAACTTCCTAACCAATCGAACACAAAGAGTAGTGGTAAACAGAGTTAAATCGGAAGCTGCCATAGTGAAGAGCTCTGTCCCACAAGGCACAGTACTCGCACCTATCCTGTTCCTCATTCTCATATCACAGACAGAGATGTAAACCACAGCATTGTATCATCCTTTGCAGATGATACTAGGATCTGCATGAGAGTGTCATCCATTGAAGACACGACAAATCTCCAAGAAGATATAAACCAAGTTTTCCAATGGGCAACAGATAACAATATGATGTTCAATGAAGACAAATTCCAACTACTCCGTTATGGAAAACTGGAGGAAATAATAGCTAGGACTGAGTATATTACAAACTCCATTCACACAATAGAGCGGAAAAGTAATGTGAAGGACCTGGGTGTGGTAATGTCCGAAGACCTCACCGTCAAGGACCACAACAATGCCACTATTACATCTGCGAGGAAACTATTAGGATGGATAATGAGAACATTCAAGACAAGAGATGCCAAGCCAATGATGATCCTTTTTAAATCACTTGTTCTCTCTAGGTTAGAATACTGCTGTACATTAACATCCCCATTCAAGGCAGGTGAAATTGCAGATCTAGAGAATGTACAGAGAACCTTTAGTGCACGTATAAGTTCCATCAAACACCTTAACTACTGGGAACGCCTGGAAGCACTAGACTTATATTCACTGGAGCGCAGGCGAGACAGATATATCATAATCTACACCTGGAAGATTCTGGAGGGACTGGACCCTAATTTGCACACAGAAATCACTCCATACGAAAGCAAAAGACTTGGCAGACTGTGCAACGTACCCCCAGTGAAAAGTAGGGGCGCCACTGATACACTAAGAGAAAACACAATAAGTGTCCGGGGCCCAAGACTGTTCAACAGCCTCCCACCAGCCATAAGGGGCATTACCAGTAGACCTCTGGTTGCCTTCAAGAGGGAGCTGGACAGATACCTAAAGTCAGTGCCAGATCAGCCGGGCTGTGGTTCGTACGTTGGACTACGTGCAGTCAGCAGTAATAGCCTCGTTGATCAGGCCCTGATCCACCGGGAGGCCTGGTCACAGACCGGGCCGCGGGGACGTCGATCCCCGGAATGCCCTCCAGGTAGACTCCAGGCAGGTAGGTAGACACCTGATGTCTCTATTCACTTAGTAGTAAGTAGGTACCTAAGTGTTAGTTGACTGGCGTGGGTTGTATCCTGGGGAGCAAGATTAAAGGATCCCAAAGTTGATCCCATGTAACAAAGATCTTCACTATGAGGATAGACCGAGGGCCCTGAATCTGCACTCTCTAGAAAGGCGTAGAATTAGGGAGGATATGATTGAGGTGTATAAATGGAAAACAGGAATAAATAAAGGGGATGTAAATAGCGTGCTAAAAATATCTAGCCAAGACAGGACTCACAGCAATGGTTTTAAACTGGAAGATCAGATTCAGGAAGGATATAGGAAAGCACTAGTTTGGTAATAGACTAGGGGTACCGTCATAGAAGCTAAAACGTTCTGTTGTTTTAAGAATAGGTTAGATAAATACATGAGTGGATGTGGGTGGGTGTGAGTTGGACCTGAATAGCTTGTGCTAATAGGTCTGACGCCATGCTCCTTCCTTAAGTGGATGTGACCTGACCTTACTAGGTTGGGTCATTGGCTTAAGCCGGAAGGAGACTTGGACTAGCCTCGCATGGGCCAGTAGACCTGCTGCAGTGTTCCTTCTTTCTTATGTTCTTAAATAAGCCAGAGAGACCTCAATCACGCATTGTACTGGGTTATCTAGGGTGGCTAACCTTCCCCCGGGTTAAAAATCCGAACAAATCTTATGATATCTTATCTTAGACTGTCTGACCCAATCCCATCTTCAATGGGAATAAGTCACTTCGCCTGACTTCTTTTTTGGGGTGGGGGTTATCTTAGGTAATTTACACTATGTATGGGGAACCGGCCAGGTTGGACATATTATTTCAGCAGAACTTTCAGCAAGGAAGATTTTAGTGGCTTTTCTGCAGTGTTTAATAGTCCACCTTGTCCAAGTTCATGATCTGTTATTAGTTAGTTGCTATACCAGAATACGGAAAAAAAACTTAAACAGCTATAAGCTGACTCTAACCTTCGTTATAAGAAAATCTCTCCATCACGTACAGAACTGGTCTGGAACAGGTTTTCACACAGCAGGTATTAGGTACTTGAAGAAACGACTTGGTTTCCGGTATATGGACTGATCACCGTTCTGGACCTTATATTATTTATAAGGGCCTGTTCAACAAAATAACATCTATGTGTGAGAAAGCAACAAACAAAGGATGAAAATAAACTATGTTTTTTTTTTCTGTAGTTTAATAACAATAGCAACTCGCTTGCGGAAGACAACGTTTACTACGCTACAAATATATTTCCATGAGGAGGATGTAGCATAGACACCTGAATCAGAAGAGATATTATTAATACAAATGTCAGTGGAACGGCATAGGGGCAAATGTCATACATTGTAAATGCCATTATTTGACCGAAAACTTCCTTGATCACTTCCCAGTAACTGCACCAGTATCTGTTGTTACTTATTATTGTGGTTGGCTCATGGAGCTGCTGGTACTGGTCCGATACCTTGATATCGGCTGAACCCTCATCGCCGTCCCAGTGAGCCCCAAGCTATGGTTTTCTCCGTGAGTGTGTACCTTCATTTATGATTAAAGCACAATATAAGGTGTACCATACTACTTATGGAGACAGGAAGGACAGATAGTTTTAACAGAGGACTTGTTTATATGATGCCTATGATGTCTCACATGACAGAAAAGGGCCAGTTTCACCTGGAGAGAGAGAGAGAACGAGGAACATCAGTGGCAGAAGTATGAACCAGACAGATTACTATGAACTGTATTTGTCTGATCAAATGCAAGTTTGATATTCAAAGAGTGGCGGGTGTTATCAAGATTTTGTGAATCTTGATAAGTATAGGGGTATATAAGTATATGAGTATATAGATATATGAGGTTTTCAGACGAGAAAGGCCATTACGAGAGGAAAAAGACGTATAGCACAAGAGTAGGGACAGTTTATAAAATTGGGAGGATAATCAAAGCTAGTGAACACAGTCTTATTGAATCGACCATAATGCACAGTATTCCTGGCACGAATCTTATTCCTGTTGATGCCTATATTTCACAATACGTTGGTAAATGCGTAACTTGTCCTGGTCTTGGCCGTATTATTGTTTCTCTTATCCTGTCTTCTGTAATTTTCTGAAGACTCCAGAGATCCTCTAACATTTTACCTGCTATACCAACTATGGTATTCTCCTTTTATTCTGCACAGAGCGAAGTGTTGTTCCATTAAAAATGAAAATGAATTTTATTTATAAAAAGAGCTTACAATAGTTATTAATACAAATACTGTTGTTAACAATAGTTACAAAATAGTACACAGTATGTGGAAAGTCACTGATCATGCAGAACAATTCGGGCATCTTAAAACTATGATCTATCATTAGGGTCTAACATTAACAATAAAAAAAAAAATGCATTGGTAATGAAAGCAGGCTCTGCGGTTTATGTCTCTGACGTCATACGTTCCTAGTAAAAGCATTTGTAGCAGCTCGTGTAAAGCCAAACAAAAGAAGCACTTGCAAACTTGTGGTTTTGGGGACGTCGATGACGGTGGTTGATGCAGTGATAGTGTTTATCCTAGCGAGTTTGTTTATCTTGTAGCTTTCTGGCGTTGAGTGGAGGCTGCTGGTGTTAGTGTTGGCTGCTGGTGTTAGTGTTGGCTGCTGGTGTTAGTGTTGGCTGCTGGTGTTGATGTTGAAGCTGGTTGTTGATGTTGGTACCAGCTGCTGGTAATGGTGTTGGTGGTAAACGGTGATGGCGTTGGATGATGGTGTTGGATGGTCGTGTTAGATGGTGATGTTGGTGCTGGATGTTGGTACTGGTGATGGGCGTGTTAGAGCTGGCGCTAACTACTGGTGATAGTGATGATGGTGATATTGGTGTTGATGATGGCATTGTATGGTAGTGTTGGTGCTAGCCGTTGGCGTTCATGTTAGTGTTGGTGATGGTTGATGGTGCTGATGTTGGCATTCTCTGTTGGTGTTCCAGATTAGTGTTGATACTGGCCCTCACCATCTTCTATGCACACACCATCATTTACATTCACCATCATCTCTACCCACACCATCGTCTTCTCTGACCACACCATCATCTTCTCTGCCCACACTATCATCTTCTCTGCCCACACCATCATCTTCTCTGCCCACATCTTCATCTCTGCCCACACCATCGTCTTCTCTGACCACACCATCTTCATCTCTGCCCACACCATCATCTACCTGCTGTTCTGCTCACGCAGCTGACAATAGAGCTGCTTTCCACCTCTGCCACCAAAGCAAAACTCGGCATATATTGCAACTGAGAAAAACACCATGTGAACTCTGTCACTGCAAATATAATAAAGGCTCACTAAAACGTATATATTATTATTTCGCAACTTTTGAACTGCCAGCAACGTTGCAAAATGTTGGTTTAACATTAATTAATAACAAATTGAAAAATGTTTTTTATCGCTGTTCCTGCAAATTGCATTATGCTTTTTCCCCCACGAGATGTACTTTTCATTTCCTGTTCAGTGTAAATGTTATATTTGATATTATTCTCAATTATCTGAGGCACAGAGGAGATAAAAGAAGCATGTTTAAGAGGTTAAGGGATGTATATATTAAGGAGTTAAAAGTAGTAGAGATTGAGGGGGAGAAGAACTAAGGGATATTTAATATTTTGCAGATGTACAGATTAAAGGAGTTAAGGTTTGTAAAGTTTAAGGGGGTGTTGGAAGATGTTAGGTTTAAGGGTTAAGGGTTGGAGAAACGGAGGGGTTAAGGGTTGGAAAAAAGGGTTGCAGAGATTAGAGAGGCTGTAGAGATTAAAGGATTTTATTATAAAGGAGCAAAAGTTGTAGATATTAAGTGGTTGAAGGGTTTAGTTAAGAGAGATCAACACAGGTGTCATTTATCAAAGATCGACACCAAACACGGAGACAGAACATTATGAGTCTTCACTGAATTTATCATATTCTTGTGTAATATTTACCTCCAAACTATTGAATTTACAAGGCTAAGAGTTGTCACCCTACTTCAGCATACACACATACACACACACACACACACACACACACACACACACACACACACACACACACACACACACACACACACACAAGGGCTCTTGGACGCCACAAAAAAGGTTAATGAAGATAGCTTGCCAAAGTGAACAGAGGTGAAGATACGGTCAGCCAGAAAAGGCAAAACGCAAAATGAATACAAGATAAGTGAAAGGTGGAGAGGTCAACCCGCAGGGTGAATACAAGATAAGTGAGATATATTTAACCTGGAGTTTTACCTGGAGAGAGTTCCAGGGGTCAACGCCCCTGCGGCCCGGTCTGTGACCAGGCCTCATGTTGGATCAGAGCCTGATCAACCAGGCTGTTACTGCTGGCCGCACGCAATCAACGTACGAACCACAGCCTGGCTGGTCAGAAATAACAGTTTGAAGAAATAACAGAGAAATGACTGGTAAACAAAATACCTGAGATATATTAGAGAAATATACGACGAGTGAGATATATTAAGAATTTTAGGAAGAAAAAGTAGTAAGATGAGATTTTTTCTTAGAATAAATAGGGTGTATATGAAAAAAAATTCGCCAGTAATTGTCTTAATGAATATTCTCAATATACTTTAAGGAAAAAGAGAAGATAAAAATGCATGCGAAAGAAATACACAGAATACAAGGGAAGGACTCTGGGAATACCCGAAATATATTGGGAAAACATTAAAAAATATACATATCAAAGAGATAAAGCACAAAAATGCCCAAAACTCCATAATTTTTTTTATTGAGGGTCAATAGTACCATCAATCAGATGAAGCAAAGCAGACGTTTCTTCAGTGGAATACAGATGTAACTAAATACGGAGAGAAGAGAAGCAGTGGCGAGGTAAAGTTGATGTGATCAATCCATCAACCTTGAAGAAATAGTTCTGAGATGGGAGTAAAGACACTGGTAGCAGAGAATACTTTTATTTATGGCGTTTGCGCCCCCCAAAAAAAATGGGCTCTGTCCAGGACTCGAGAAAAACATTGTATTAAAACGGTTCTCTTCTACCAGTGTCTTCATTCCCAGATCGAAGGATGCATTTTTGTCTGCAGAAATGCCTAGGCATGCTAGAGGCCTTCTTTGTAATTAATATGTTATAATATGTAAACCTCACGTCGTAAGTTTGCCAAGGAAATAATAATTTTCATTCCCACTTGTCGGCTCGAGCCTCCGTCTACCTCGCATCGAGGTGGTCTGTCCCCCTGGCTGTACAAGTGTTCACCTTCACAGTCCACAACTCTTCTCCATCCTCAGGGACTGACCACCTCAAAATAATTCTCGTAAATACCTTAAAATGTTTTAAAACTTCCAGGGGTAAATATCAGAGACATAAACTACTAGGGGTAAATATCAGAGACATAAACTACTAGGGGTAAATATCAGAGACATAAACTACTAGGGGTAAATATCAGAGACATAAACTACTAGGGGTAAATATCAGAGACATAAACTAAAAATGTAATCGACTAATACTTGACAAACACACTAATAATATTCGGGAATTATACACCAGGGAGAAATATCCGAGAAAATACAAGGGAAAGATACTCGAGGATATATAAGGGGAGGATACTCGAGAATATACGAGGGGAAGATACTCGAGAATATACAAGGGGAAGATACTCGAGAATATACAAGAGAAAGATACTCGAGAATATACAAGGGAAAGATACTCGAGAATATACAAGAGAAAGATTCTCGAGAATATATAAGGGAAAGATACTCGAGAATATACAAGAGAAAGATACTCGAGAATATACAAGGGAAAGATACTCGAGAATATACAAGAGAAAGATACTCGAGAATATACGAGGGGAAGATACTCGAGAATATACAAGGGGAAGATACTCGAGAATATACAAGGGGAGGATATTCTAGAAAATGCAAGGGAAAAATATCCGAGAATATACAAGGGGAAAAATACTCTAGAACATATACAAGAAAATACTCCAGAATATACCACTGAAAATCCACCAAAACACACAATGGAAAAAAATACTCAAGGACATACAAAGAGGAAAAAAAATACCAAAACAAACGAAAGAAAATACAAGAAGATATTTATTCCAAAGGGGAAAAATGTCTTGAAAAGTGCCGGAGATACATTCAGGAATAAATGAAAAACATTTGTATACATTGACCAAACACCAGCACCCGGAACTCACACCACTAAGCTTTTAAAACAAAAAGAAATACCCGGAAGAAAGAAAGAGTTAGAGAGAGAGAGAGAGAGAGAGAGAGAGAGAGAGAGAGAGAGAGAGAGAGAGAGAGAGAGAGAGAGAGAGAGAGAGAGAGAGAGAGAGAGAGAGAGAGAGAGAGAGAGAGAGAGAGAGAGAGAGAGAGAGAGAGAGAGAGAGAGAGAGAGAGAGAGAGAGAGAGAGAGAGAGAGAGAGAGAGAGAGAGGAGAGAGAGAGATAGAGGAGAGAGAGAGAGAGAGAGAGAGAGAGAGAGAGAGAGAGAGAGAGAGAGAGAGAGAGAGAGAGAGAGAGAGAGACTGACTATTTTGGGATAAAAAAGGATGGGTGGGTGAAGGTAAAAAAAAAAAAAATCAACGAGACGGTTTTACTATCTGGAAGAGAAATTGGGAAATTGGGAATAAATTCCACCGTGGGTTCCGGGGCAACAGGGACACACAACAAGGCTGATATGCGCTTTTTTTTTTTTACCCTATCTTCCTTTAGTGTAATTGTATAGACGAGTAGTGTGCTGCTCACTAAATTGTTGTTGCAGGGGTCGAGTCATAGATAAGATAAGATTTCTTCGGATTTTTAACCCCGCAGGGTTAGCCACCCAGGATAACCCAAGAAAGTCAGTGCGTCATCGAGGACTGTCTGTCTTATTTCCATTGGGGTCCTTAATCTTGTCCCCCAGGATGCGACCCACACCAGTCGACTAACAACCCAGGTACCTATTTGCTGCTAGGTGAACATGACAACAGGTGTAAGGAAACATGTCGAAATGTTTCCACCCGCCGGGAATCGAACCCGGGCCCTCCGTGTGTGAAGCGAGAGCTCAAGCCACCAGACCACCGGGCAAAGCCTCTTCACAGGTCTCCATGAGCTTTATCATCCCTCTTCTTAAAGCTATGTATGGATCCTGCCTCCACTACATCACTCTCCAGACTATATTCCACTTCCTGACAACTCTATGACTGAAGAAACACTTCCTAACATCCTGTGACTCATCTGAGTGTTCAACTTCCAGTTGTGACCCCTTGCCCGGGTATCTTCTCGAGGATGGGGAGGGAAGAGGCAAGGGTATGGGTAGGTGGCATGGAAAAAGGGAGGTATGACACTTATCCACTTTAAATTAGAATAACACTTTCCGCAGTCATCTTAAAACCACTTTTTTTGTTGTTGCTCTGAGCAACTTAAGAGAGTGTTTATCCTCTGTCATTTAAACTCTTGATGCTGGTGAGGGAGGCTCTTGATGCTGGTGAGGGAGGCTCTTGATGCTGGTGAGGAAGGCTCTTGATGCTGGTGAGGGAGGCTCTTGATGCTGGTGAGGGAGGATCTTGATGCTGGTGAGGGAGGCTCTTGATGCTGGTGAGGGAGGCTCTTGATGCTGGTGAGGGAGGCTCTTGATGCTGGTGAGGGAGGCTCTTGATGCTGGTGAGGAAGGCTCTTGATGCTGGTGAGGGAGGCTCTTGATGCTGGTGAGGGAGGATCTTGATGCTGGTGAGGGAGGCTCTTGATGCTGGTGAGGGAGGCTCTTGATGCTGGTGAGGAAGGCTCTTGATGCTGGTGAGGGAGGCTCTTGATGCTGGTGAGGGAGGCTCTTGATGCTGGTGAGGAAGGCTCTTGATGCTGGTGAGGGAGGCTCTTGATGCTGGTGAGGGAGGCTCTTGATGCTGGTGAGGAAGGCTCTTGATGCTGGTGAGGGAGGCTCTTGATGCTGGTGGAGGGAGGATCTTGATGCTGGTGAGGGGCTCTTGATGCTGGTGAGGGAGGCTCTTGATGCTGGTGAGGGAGGCTCTTGATGCTGGTGAGGGAGGCTCTTGATGCTGGTGAGGGAGGCTCTTGATGCTGGTGAAAGAGGCTCTTGATGCCGGTGAGGGAGGCTCTTGATGTTGGTGAGGGAGGCTCTTGATGCTGGTGAAGGAGGCTCTTGAGATAAGGAAAACTTTACTCTTAGCTCTTCTAGGATCTACCCTGATTACTTCCTATTCCCCCCCCCTCCCCCATTCAAATGCTATAGAACCCCTAAAGATTTAGTGCTTCCCCCAGGAAGTTTTTAATAATAACAATAATATTAATAATTATAAAAAACGGAATGGGTGTAATAATAATAATAATTATATTATTACTCTTATTATTTTTATTATTATTAAAACAATAATAATAATATAATAACGTTCAAAATAAATATGTAGAAATTAATAATAATAATAATAACAATAATGATAATAATAATAATAATAATAATAATAATAATAATAATAATAATAATAATAATAATAATAATAATAATAATAATAATAATAATAATAATAATAATAATAATAATAAATAATAATAATAATAATCACTGCTACTAGTTCATGAGTATTATTCCTTTTTTTCCCTTTTTCCATTAGTGGAATTCTTCGTATGCAATATATTCCATAATTTTTTATAATTACGATTTCCATTTTCCTGCTAAACCCATTATTAGCAGGATAATGGGTTTTTGTAGTGGACTTATTACTTATGTACGAGGTGCGAAAGTTATCATTTATAAACCTTTATAAAGTCCCCTTCCGTTATCTGAGAGTGACGTTGGTGAAGCCACTCTACAAGACATGTAATCTGTAAGACACCCGATGCGGGTTGTGGCATTTTAATGTGTAGACGTTTCGCCCAAAAGGGTCGAAACTGATACGTTGAAGTCCCTGGTGGGCAAAATGACTTCACGTTGAGATGCCATAACCCTGGACGGTGTGCCTTGTTTGCATACTCTCTACCATTGTTTGGCACTGCAAAATATTCTCTCTTTAAATGTTCAAGGGACAATCTCTGCAGTTTTTGCCATTGTTAAAGCTAGTTCACAATATCCTAAGACATCATGTTCCACTATACACAAATACACATACCAAATCTGTCCTGATATATACTTTAAAAAGCTTTCTTTCCAGCATTTCTCCATTCATACATCTGTAAGCTATTTTGTTAGCTTGCCAGTGTAGCATTTGAGTCTCTCACACTTTTTTATATATGATCTTTCAGTGATTTTTTTTAGTAACAACTCCAAGAGTCCTGTCTATCTGGTACTTTTAAATTTGTTTTGCCATGCAGTCTATACTCCTCACTTGCCTTTATTTTGGTTTCTTTATTTCCTTTACATGGCATTTATATGCATTAAATTTCACTTGCACAGTTTATGAAAATCGTCCTAATATTTTTTGTATCAATAACAGACATAATCACGTAGTTTGGGTAAATAATTTGTATAAATTTAAAAGCATTACTGGGGCAGGTACAGATCCTTGTGGCCCCCCATTTGTGACATCAACCCACGAAAATATTTTTTCCTCTTACGACCTCTCACATTTTCCTCTCAGTCAAAAGGCTTCTCAGTCATTAAAATAACTTTGTCTTTCATTTCTCCTTTATTTTGACGTTTCCAAATTAGTCATTCACGGGAAACTCTATCAAATCCTTTCTGAAGGTCTACGTAAATATAATCAACTCATTCACTTCTTTCTTCAAGAATTTCTGTAACTCGAATAGGTAAAACTGGTCAATTAGCAAAAGATCATTAAAAATTAAGTTCTTTCTAAAATTTTCTCTTGTACATTTAAAAAAAATATTTTTTTTTGTACCAAAAGGACCTTAGTAAACTTACCTAACCTTACTATAATAAGTAATTTTTTAACATTCTTTTCAGTAATTTCAATATCCTTCCTTTCAGCACTCTGGTATAGACAGTCACTACATTCAAAATACTTTTATTTCATTTAGTTTTCTGACTTTTATTTCATTTAGTTTTCTGACTTTGCTTCATTAATTTGTCCCATTGTTCCTTATTCTTTGAAGTTTATCTTTAGCATTTATTCTACTTTTATTTTCACCACCTTGTCTAAATTGCTCTCTGTCTACTATTACTCTCCAGTGTTCCTTTCTGCCCCCCCCCCCTTACTTTTGCACAGTCGTTTCTAACATTCTTGAATCATGACTCGCGAAATCGTGATAACACTATTGCAAACAAACCACGGTACTGGTGGGGTTAGAACCCATGGAGTTTTACGACTCACTTGCCATGAGTTCCAACCCCACCAGTACCGTGGTTTATCCCTGAATCTCTGATAAGTCACGTGACTGACGAGTTTCCGGTATTGCTTCCATGTCTCTGTTTTCACATCTCACCAGCACTTACATAGGCTTTATTATCTCCATGTTTTTAATTCATTTTCTGTAATAAACAGTTTAAATTTATATTCATATAAGTTACAGAACTCCTGCGTATGTGTATATGTGTGCACTCGCTTATTTGTGGTTGCAGGGGTCGAGACTCAGCTCCTGGCCCCGCCTCTTTCACTGATCGCTACTAGGTCCTCTCTCTCCCTGCTCCATGAGCTTTATCAATCATACCTCGTCATAAAGCTATGTATGGTTCCTGCCTCCACTACGTCACTTGCTAGACTATTCCACTTCCTGACAACTCTATGACTGAAGAAATACTTCCTAACATCCCTTTGACTCATAGGAGTCTTCAACTTCCAATTGTGACCCCTTGTTTCTGTGTCCCATCTCTGGAACATCCTGTCTCTGTCCACCTTATCTATTCCTCGCAGTATTTTGTATGTCGTTATCATGTCTCCCCTAACCCTCCTGTCCTCCAGTGTCATCAGACCTTTTTTCCTTAACCTTTCTTCGTAGGACATTCCCCTTAGCTCTGGAACTAGCCTTGTTGCAAACCTTTGCACTTTCTGTAATTTCTTGACGTGCTTGATCAGGTGTGGGTTCCAAACTGGTGCTGCATACTCCAGTATGGGCCTGACGTACACTGTGCACAGAGTCTTGAACGATTCCTTACTGAGGACACTGTGTGTGTGTGTGTGTGTGTGTGTGTGTACTCGTCTAATTGTGGTTGCAGGGGTCGAGTAATAGTACCTGGGCCCCGCCTCTTCACTGGTCACTATTAGGAACACTCTCTCTCTGCACAATGAGCTTTATAACACCTCTTCTTAAAGCTATGTATGGATTCTGCCTCCACTACATCACTCTCCAGATTGTTGCACCTCCGTGAGGCTCATCTGAGTTTTCAACTTGTGACGCCTTGTTGCTGTGTCACATCTCTGAAACCTTCTGTTTCTATCCACCCTGTCAAGTCCTCTCAGTATTTTATATGTTGTTATCATGTTCCCCTCCGTCCCTCCTGCCTTCCAGTGTTGTCAGGTTGAGTTCCCTTAACCTCTCCCCGCGTGTGTACTCACCTAGTTGTGGTTGCAGGGGTCGAGTCATAGCTCCTGTGTGTGTGTGTGTGTTCATTTGTTGTATCTGCAGGAAAATCGTCATTAATTGGAAGCAGTGATACATGTGTACACATTTTTGGTGATGTAAACGCGAGCTATTAAGCGAATCCATTTTTTTAATTGGCTTTCGCAAATGAAAGAAAAGAATAATAACATATGTAGTGTATATACAACGGCAAAACACATTGTAATACACAGTGTATATACGATGATAAAACATATAGCATATACATAATGTATATGCTACAGCGAAACATACAGTAATTTATATACACTTTGTATATAAGCCGATTAAACACACATGAATATACATAATGTATATACGAGGGTAAATAACACAGTAATGTACATTGTGTAAATACGACGCAAAAACACAGAGTAATATACATAGTGTATATACGACGGTAGTTAGAGAGATGTTTTCAAACAGAGAGAAGGTTAAACACGAAGAAGACAGAGGCAAGTGTAGACACGCTGAGAAAGAAAATGTAAAATAAGAAATATATTGAGACAGGTAAACAGAGAAGTGAGGCAGACAGACAGACGGATAGAAAGATAGACAGAGAGACACACAGGACCCTGTACACTGTGTACGTTAGGCCCATATTGGAGTATGCAGCACCAGTTTGGAACCCACATCTAGCCATGCACGTAAAGAAACTAGAGAAAGTGCAAAGGTTTGCAACAAGACTAGTCCCGGAGCTAAGGGGTATGTCCTACGAAGAGAGGTTAAAGGAAATCGACCTGACGACATTGGAAGACAAGAGAGATAGGGGGAACATGATAATGGCATATAAAATACTGAGAGGAATTGACAAGGTGGACAGAGACAGAATGTTCCAGAGATGGGACACAGCAACAAGGGGTCACAATTGGAAGTTGAAGACTCAGATGAATCACAGGGATGTTAGGAAGTATTTCTTCAATCACAGAGTGGTCGGGAAGTGGAATAGTTTAGGAAGCGATGTAGTGGAGGCAGGTTCCATGCATAGCTTTAAGAAGAGGTATGCTAAAGCTCATGGCGCAGGGAGAGTGACCCAATAGCGGCCAGTGAAGATGCGGGGCCAGGAGCTATGTATCGACCCCTGCAACCACAACTAGGTGAGTTCACACACACACACACACACACACACACACACACACATACAAAAAAAAAAAAAAAAATATGGTTCCAATATAGAAGCAGGGAAACATAGGAGGCACTAAATTAGAGACCAGCATCACCGACATTCATACTGTCCAAAGTATTGGAAAGAATAGTGAGAAAAAACACAAACCGATAGAACGTCTTGAGAGAAAGAACTTTCTGAAAGTTTTCATATCTTCATAAATTGAAAAATTAGCCTAAAAAACTTACAGTATTAAAGTGTTATGAAACACATAGATCATTTGAGAGAGAGAGAGAGAGAGAGAGAGAGAGAGAGAGAGAGAGAGAGAGAGAGAGAGAGAGAGAGAGAGAGAGAGAGAGAGAGAGAGAGAGAGAGATAGGGGGGCAGAGAATAGTGGGCTGCCTCAGTATTCTTTGACTTCAGGTGAGCCTCTACCACGCTGCTCCGTCAGCTGCTAATCCACTGGCAAGGAAGCACAAGGAAACCTGTTTCGGAGGCTTAAGGAATATCTGAAGTGACCAAAGACAGAGTTACTACGAGAGAGACGGTAGGACCTCGGGCGAAGGTAATGACGGTTCACAAGAAGGTTCTCACAAGCTGGTCCACTTAATGGCTTCATGTTAATATGATGACACTGTGCTTTTGGGAGATTCTGAAGAGAAGCTGCAGAGGTTGGTGGATGAATTTGGTTGGGTGTGTAAAAGAAGAAAATTAAAAGTGTATATAGGAAAGAGTAAGGTGATGAGGATAACAAAAAGAGTAGGTGACGAAAGATTGGATATAAGATTTTAGGGAGAGAGTATGGAGGAGGTGAATGTATTCAGATATTTGGGAGTGGACATGTCAGCAGATTGGTCTATGAAGGATGAGGTGAATCATAGAATTGATAAAGGGAAAAGAGTGAGTGGAGCACTTCGGAGTCTGTGGAGACAAAGAACTTTGTCCATGGAAGTAAAGAGTGGAATGTATGAGAGTATAGTTATACCAACACTCTTATATGGGTGTGAAGCATGGGTGATGAATGTTGCAACGAGGAGAAGGCTGGAGGCAGTGTAGATGTCATGTCTGAGGTCAATGTGTGGTGTGAATATAATGCAGAGAATTTAGAGTTTGGAAATTAGGAGGAGGTGCGGGATTACCAAAACTATTATCCAGAGAGCTGAGGAGGGGTTGTTGAGGTGGTTCGGACATGTAGAGAGAATGGAACGAGACAGAATGACTTCGAGAGTGTATAAATCTGTAGTGGAGGGAAGGCGGGGTAGGGGTCGGCCTAGGAAAGGTTTGAGGGAGGGGGTAAAGGAAGTTTTGTGTGCGAGGGGCTTGGACTTCCAGCAAGCATGCGTGAGCGTATTTGATAGGAGTGAATGGAGACAAATGGTTTTTAATACTTGAGTGTGAGCAAAGTAACATTTATGAAGGGATTCAGGGAAACCGGCAGGCCGGACTTGAGTCCTGGAGATGGGAAGTACAGTGTCTGCACTCTGAAGGAGGGGTGTTAATGTTACAGTTTTATAACTGTAGTGTAAGCACCCCTCTGGCAAGACAGTGATGGAGTGAATGATGATGAAAGTTTTTATTTTTCGGGTTACCCTGCCTTGGTGGGAATCGGCCGATGTGTTAATAAAATAAATAAATAATAATAATAATAATAATAATCCTTATTTCTACAAGTATATGTACAAAGTAATTTCTGTCTGTCTCTGTGGCAAATCAGGCAAATTAGGTCATATTTGTCCCAGGATGCGACCAGCACCAGTCGACTAACACCCAAGTACCTATTTTACTGATAGTTGAACAGGGACAGCCGTACCGGGGATCGAACCGTGGACCTCAAAGTGTGAGCTGAGTGGGCTAGCAATCGATCTACGGGACACGAATGTTGTTCCATAAGATGGTCAGTAAGTCAGGTTCAGGCTTCGGGTACAAAACATCTAGATTTTTTTATGATGGTCTCAAGGACACACAGATGCTAGAGAAATACAAAACAGGGACATGACTTAGGTCTCCGAAGGATAAACACTACTGGCTATACCATGACTGATATACGTATATGAACTACCAGAGGACACGAAATCCTATGGATTGCAGGTGACGTAAAACAAGTGTGGAGAATTCGACCAGAAGATGATTGGGAACGACTACACTCAAGGAGCCTCATTTAGAACTGGGCCACAGTGGCGATGACCCACTGGTTTCATTAGCAGGTAGGTCGGCAGGAAGACTAATATGCTGCCACATAATTATAAAAGTGCCTAATGAAGTTCAGCACCAGCAGTCATGAAAAAGGGAAAGGGGTGGGAGGAAGAATTGAGACAGAAGAGACCAGGAGTGAAGCACCTGCAAGGAAGACCTGAGACAGAGAAGAGACCAGGAGTGAAGCACCTGCAAGGAAGACCTGAGACAGAGAAGAGACTAGGAGTGAAGCAACTCTTTACATCGGACAAGGAAAGTGACAAAAAAAACAAAATATTTATTCGAATCTGTAGTTATAGACCTAAACATAAAGCTTTCTAAGATACTATTTATGCCATATATCACACTTGCAATAGAGTATGCAGCACCACCATGGAACCCACATCTGTTTAAGTCTATAGAAAACCTCTAGAATATGCAGATTCGTAGTCATTCCGGTTTAAGAACTTGAGACGGACGCATCGTGAGGAAAGTCTAATAAGAATGAACACAGCGTCCTTAAAAAGGCTTAGAACCAGAGACAACAAGATTAAGATGTTCAAGATGTTCAGAAGATATGACAGGATGGATAATGAAAGGTAGACATGAGAGTGGCAGGCACTACGTGGCATAGATGTTGGTGAAAACCACAAATGAGCCACAAGGATGTAAGAAAATACTTCAATCGTGTAGTCGTGAAACAGTGGAATGAGGTGGAAGGGAGAGAAGTAGTGGGTTCACCCAGGTGACTGAGTGTTACAAGTGGGTTACCTCAAGGATCAGACTTCTATCTAATTCTCTTCGTGATCTGTTAAAGTCACGTGGAAACAGCTCTCCCGTAGTCACGTGGAAACAGCTGTCCCGTAGTCACGTGGAAACAGCTCTCCCGTAGTTACGTGGAAACAGCTCTCCCGTAGTCACGTGGAGACAGCTGTCCCGTAGTCACGTGGAAACAGCTGTCCCGTAGTCACGTGGAAACAGCTCTCCCGTAGTCACGTGGAAACAGCTGTCCCGTAGTCACGTGGAAACAGCTGTCCCGTAGTCACGTGGAAACAGCTGTCCCGTAGTCACGTGGAAACAGCTCTCCCGTAGTCACGTGGAAACAGCTGTCCCGTAGTCACGTGGAAACAGCTGTCCGTAGTCACGTGGAAACAGCTGTCCCGTAGTCACGTGGAAACAGCTCTCCGTAGTCACGTGGAAACAGCTCTCCCGTAGTCACGTGGAAACAGCTGTCCGTAGTCACGTGGAAACAGCTGTCCCGTAGTCACGTGGAAACAGCTCTTCCGTAGTCACGTGGAAACAGCTCTCCCGTAGTCACGTGGAAACAGCTGTCCGTAGTCACGTGGAAACAGCTGTCCGTAGTCACGTGGAAACAGCTGTCCGTAGTCACGTGGAAACAGCTGTCCCGTAGTCACGTGGAAACAGCCTGTCCCGTAGTCACGTGGAAACAGCTCTCTCGTAGTCACGTGGAAACAGCTCTCCCGTAGTCACGTGGAAACAGCTGTCCCGTAGTCACGTGGAAACGTGGAAACAGCTCTCCCGTAGTCACGTGGAAACAGCTCTCCCGTAGTCACGTGGAAACAGCTGTCCCGTAGTCACGTGGAAACAGCTCTCCCGTAGTCACGTGGAAACAGCTGTCCCGTAGTCACGTGGAAACAGCTGTCCCGTAGTCACGTGGAAACAGCTGTCCCGTAGTCACGTGGAAACAGCTGTCCCGTAGTCACGTGGAAACAGCTGTCACGTAGTCACGTGGAAACAGCTCTCCCGTAGTCACGTGGAAACAGCTCTCCCGTAGTCACGTGGAAACAGCTCTCCCGTAGTCACGTGGAAACAGCTCTCCCGTAGTCACGTGGAAACAGCTCTCCCGTAGTCACGTGGAAACAGCTCTCCCGTAGTCACGTGGAAACAGCTCTCCCGTAGTCACGTGGAAACAGCTCTCCCGTAGTCACGTGGAAACAGCTCTCCAGTAGTCACGTGGAAACAGCTGTCCAGTAAGTCTCAAGAACTCGCTGACAGCGCCAAATTATGGAAAAAATCTCTGCATTTGCTGCGTAGTATCAGAGTTGGATGAGGGAACTAGACTCACTGACGCATTACAAATATATAAACGAGTTAAATAATTCACTTTGATTATAATACAACTAAACTTGAGTACAGAAGTGAAGAAGAACCATAGACTGTTTTTTTAGTAGTAATCCAAGGAACGCAAAGTCTAGCAGTGGGTAGTTAACAAAATACTCTGATTTTCATAGCCAGATATTTTGGATATGATGGAACATATAATTATAACATGCCTTAAATAATACTGACTATCTGAACGAATTAGGTAGACCATATCTTGAGTATGACTCTGTCTCTTCAAGGTGGGAAGCTGGCCTTGATGCCGTGAGATTATCTAGCATTCCCCCAGGCGCTGTGTGATACCTACAGGTTTAGAGCATCTCCGTGAATATTATATTTATTTATTATGCTATATAATTCTTTCAGTTCAATACAATTTATATTTGAAGACAAATCCGATGAAGAAAATAAACGGGGGTTGTTTTCTGAAAGAGTGGCATGAATCACGTCCACACAACAGTGGCATGAATCACGTCCACACAACAGAGTGGCATGAATCACGTCCACACAACAAAGTGGCATGAATCACGTCCACACAACAGAGTGGCATGAATCACGTCCACACAACACAGACTTTCAAGAAGGACAATCCTTCTCTCTACATTCTTGTTTTTCATTATCTTTCGCATTCCGTACTTCACATAGTTTTTTTTCCTTTGCTCTCCACCACCTAAAAAAAAAAAATGTTTTCGTTTACCATACTATTATTTTTTGAGAGGTAATTTTTGTAGCCTTGTGCTGTTTTCTCTTGGAGTTCTCGGTAACTTCAGTCATATCATTTTCAGATTTGCTGACATGATTTACACGTCTAAAGGTGAAAACACCTACAATCTCAATAGAGACCACACTGTCTCTTCTGTCATATATTGGAACATTTTCGGATGTGTGGGCATTTCCGTCTTATTCTAAATTTCCAGACCCCCCTGTCGCAGTACCTACACATTTCACTGCTCTTTTTTCTGTAGCTGCTGCTGCAGCATTCCTTATTAATATGGGATGTTGTGAGTTTTCTAATCTTTCATTTCGTGTCGTTTTATGTTTGACGTTGTCGTCTCTTCGTCTTGTGTTAGTGAATCATTACTTTCCACCACGACTGAAGTCTATCATCGCTGTTTCTCAAAAATGTTTTCAACTTTTAACTATCTGTATAATCTGTGCCTACTTTAGTTTGCCACCTTTCATATATTTCTATTAAGGTCTCTACGAGAGACCTTTTGGTATCCTGGTTAGTGGTACTCAGTACTTGTCTTGTACCTACCAGAAGCTCCTTATCTCTCCTACAAATTCAGTAACATATTTCATGACTCAGTTTCATTGCTACCAACGGTATTATTTCCTGCACAGAAAACACCATACCTGCAAAGTGTTCAGACTACGAGTATAGTGATGCCACACAAGTAATATGTTATTCTCTTTCTCAAAATCTCATTTATATATATATAATATATATATTTATAATATATTAAAATATATATATATATATATATATATATATATATATATATATATATATATATATATATATATTTTTATTAGCACATCGGCCGTCTCCCACCAAGGCAGGGAGGCCCGAAAAGAAACACTTTCATCATCATTCACTCCAACACTGACTTGCCAGAGGCGTGCTTTACACTACAGTTATAAAACTGCAACATTAACACCCCTCCTTCAGAGTGCCGGCACTGTACTTCCCATCTCCAGGATTCAAGTTCGGCCTGCCGGTTTCCCTGAATCTCTTCATAAATGTTACCTTGCTCACACTCCAACAGCACGTCAAGTCCTAAAAACCATTTGACTCCATTCGCTCCTAACACGCTCACACATGCTTCTGGAAGTCCAAGCCCCTCGCACACAAAACCTCCTTTACCCCCTCCCTCCAACCTTTCCTAGGCAGACCCCCTACCCCGCCTTCCGATTCCCTACAGATTTATATACTCTCCAAGTCATTATATTTCTTTCCATTCTCTCTACATGTCCGAACCACCTCAACAACCCCTCCTCAGCTCTCTGGATAATAGTTTTGGTAATCCCGCACCTCCTAATCTCCAAACTACAGATTCTCTGCATTATATTCACACCACACATTGCCCTCAGACATGACATCTCCACTGCCTCCAGCCTTCTCCTTGTTGCAACATTCATCACCCATGTTTCACACCCATATAAGAGTGTTGGTATAACTATACTCTCATACATTCCCTTCTTTGCTTCCATAGACAAAGTTCTTTGTCTCCACAGACTCCTCAGTGCACCACTCACCTTTTTACCCTCGTCAATTCTATGATTCACCTCATCCTTCATAGACCCATCTGCTGACATGTCCCCTCCCAAATATCTGAATACATTCACCTCCTCCATACTCTCTCCCTGCAATCTACATATATATATATATATATATATATATATATATATATATATATATATATATATATATATATATATATATATATATATATATATATATATATATATATTTATATTCATATGCAATTGTTTGATTGTTTCATATATACATATATATGTATTCATATATATATATTCATTCTCTATCCCTCTGTTTCTCTTTGTGCCTCACCCCTGCTAATGACTAGCCACTCCTGCCTCTCCCAGTTTCTATACACACAGACACGAACACATTCATATTTGTATGTGTATTTTTTATGTTTCTTCTCACTTTTGTGAAAGCAGGAGTGCAGGACGTGATGGCGGTGCTACATTCTGTACAGCAACCACCCAGGGAAGAACTTCCCTCTTGTCCTATGAGTGAGAAATAGAGAAGCCAGTTTAACGTTCTGCACTCTGGCACGATGGCTAGTGTTTCTCTCACTCTCTCTCTTGAACATTTAAGGTGACAGCTAAGTCGTGATAAGTGCTACTCGCATTTGTTTTGAACCTTTTTTATTCACTGGTGTGTATTTCCTTTATAATTTCTCTTGGGAGAATGGGTTAGAATCCTTTACTTCCTTGCCAAGAGTCGTAGAGGGCAACTAAAGTACTTCTAACAAGGGTGTGGTTTTTGGCAGTTCGTAGATGTAGCACGACTTTCAGGAAAAGCATGAATGTTACAGGGATGTTATGAATGTTACAGGGATGTTATGAATGTTACAGGGATGTTATGAATGTTACAGGGATGTTATGAATGTTACAGGGATGTTATGAATGTTACAGGGATGTTATGAATGTTACAGGGATGTTATAAATGTTACAGGGATGTTATGAATGTTACAGGGATGTTATGAATGTTACAGGGATGTTATGAAAGTGCGTAGATGTAGTACGGTTATTCAGAGAGCTCTGTTATAATTATGAAGAGAATTTGGATATTGTAGCAGCGAGTGAAACACAAACAAGGGGTTGGAAGACTTTAAACAAGTGTATCTGAGTGAGAGTTAATGAAGGAGTAGTGGTAATGTTGACTCAACACTTGCCGAAACTGCAAAACCTATAGCATGATCTGAGGGTGTATATAACACCGAACATTCAACCTGAGGCACACAACAGCAGCGTGTGCACTGCTCACATCACAACCTCAGCAGTCACTCTCTCAGCGATACGCAAACACAATAAAATGGAAACTGGGGAGTACTGAGTCGGCTTCAAGGGCCAAGCTAGGCAGGTCCTGCTCGCACCCTCACCTATTATCACTCATGCACTTGTATAACCAATGTTGAAGATATTGTACATAACATATTGTCAAACCAGTCACTAATCACGGAACAAAGAGTGGAGTTCGGCCCTGATGAAGCCGGTCCAGGAGCTTACGACATCTCACGGGATCGCAACCTACTTCCGGAAGTGAGCGAAATGTACTGTGAGGAAAGATTAAAGGAACTAAATTTACATCCTAAGAATAGTGAAGACCCAGGGATGACATGTTTACGACATACAAAATACTCAGCGAGCATAACAAGGTATTTGGGGAGAAACTATTAGCAAAGAGTGGGACTGATACAAGTTAGCATAGACGAAAGTGGAAAACCAAAGTGAACCACATAAAAAAATTGAAATTCTTTTAGTATAACGGAAGTGGAAAAAGGAGTAACGAATTGGAAGAGGAAACGAAAGAAGATAATTAAAGACTGGGTTACAAGGTTACATATGATATGAGTACAGGAGGCAGGAACTGACAACATCAGTGATCAGGAGCTAAGGGGTATGTCCTATGAGGAGAGGTTAAAGGAAATCGACCTGACGACACTGGAGGACAGGAGAGATAGGGGAGACATGATAACGACATATAAAATACTGAGAGGAATTGACAAGGTGGACAGAGACAGAATGTTCCAGAGATGGGACACAGCAACAAGGGGACACAGTTAGAAGTTGAAGACTCAGATGAATCACAGGGATGTTAGGAAGTATTTCTTCAGTCACAGAGTGGTCAGGAAGTGGAATAGTTTGGGAAGCGATGTAGTGGAGGCAGGTTTTATACATAGCTTTAAGAAGAGGTATGATAAAGCTCATGGCGCAGGGAGACTGACCCAGTAGCGGCCAGTGAAGAGGCGGGGCCAGGAGCTATGAATCGACCCCTGCAACAACAATTAGGTGAGTACAGTTAGGCGAATACACACACACATGAACTTATCAACGACAACCAACACGGTTTCATTGACGGGAAATCCTGTGTCACAAACCTACTGGAGTTCTATGACAGGGTGACAGCAGTAAGACAGGAGAGAGAGGGGTGGGTAGATTGCGTTTTCTTGGACTGTAAGAAGGCGTATGACACAGTTCCACACAAGAGATTAGTGCATAAACTGGAGGACCAGGCAGGTATAACAGGGAAGGCACTGCAATGTATCAAGGAATACCTGTCAGGAAGACATCAGCGAGTCATGGTACGTGACGAGATGTCAGAGTGGGCACCTGTGACGAACGGGGTTCCACAGGGGTCAGTCCTAGGACCGGTGCTGTTTCTGGTATATGTGAACGACATGACGGAAGGAATAGCCTCCGAAGTGTCCCTGTTTGCAGATGATGTAAAGTTGATGAGAAAAAATCAATCTGACGAGAACCAGGCAGAACTACAAAGGAATCTGGACAGGCTGCAAGCCTGGTCCAGAAACTGGCTCATGAAGTTCATCCCCACCAAGTGCAAAGTCATGAAGATTGGGAAAGGACAAAGAGGACCGCAGACAGAGTACAGTCTAGGAAGCCTCACTCAAGGAAAAGGATCTTGGGGTGAGTATAACACCAGGCACATCTCCTGAGGCGCACATCAACCAAATAACTGCTGCAGCATACGGGCGCCTAGCAAACCTAAGAACAGCATTCCGATATCTCAATAAAGAATCGTTCAGGACCCTGTACACTGTGTACGTTAGGCCCATACTGGAGTATGCAGCACCAGTTTAGAACCCACACCTAGCCAAGCACGTACGGAAATTAGAGAAAGTGCAAAGGATTGCAACAAGACTAGTCCCGGAGCTAAGGGGTATGTCCTACGAGGAGAGGTTAAGGGAAATCGACCTGACGACACTGGAGGACAGGAGAGATAGGGGAGACATGATAACAACATAAAATACTGAGAGGAATTGAGAAGGTGGACAGAGACAGAATGTTCCAGAGATGGGACACAGCAACAAGGGGTCACAGTTAGAAGTTGAAGACTCAGATGAATCACAGGGATGTTAGGAAGTATTTCTTCAGTCACAGAGTGGTCGGGAAGTGGAATAGTTTAGGAAGTGATGTAGTGAAGGCAGGATCCATACATAGCTTTAAGAAGAGGTATGATAAAGATCATGGAACAAGTGGAGAGATGACCTAGTAGCGACCAGTGAAGAGGCGGGGCCAGGAGCTGAGAACGACCCCTGCAACTACAAATAGGTGAGTACACACACACACACACACACACACACACACACACACACACACACACACACACACACACACACACACACACACACACACACACACACACACACACACACACACACACACACACACACACACACACACACTCACGCACACACACACACACACACAGTAGCAGAAGTGAAGAGGCGGGGCCAGGAGCTGAGTCTCGACCCCTGCAACCACAATTAGGTGAGTACAATTAGGTGAGTACACACACACACACACACGCACACACACTCACGCACGGATACACACTCACGCACACACACACACACACACACACACACACACACACACACACGCACACACACTCACGCACGGATACACACTCACGCACACACACACACACTCACGCTTGACATCTGGCTTGACATCTGGTCTAGCAACTGGCTTCTCGAATTTAACCCCACCAAATGCAAAGTCATGAAGATCGGAGAAGGGCAAAGAAGACCGCTGACAGAGTACAGGCTAGGTGGACAAAGGCTACAAACCTCAACAAAGGAGAAAGACCTTGGGGTGAGTATAACACCAAGCACGTCTCCGGAAGCACACATCAACCAGATAACTGCGGCAGCATATGGGCGACTGGCAAACTTAAGATTAGCGTTCCGTTACCTTAACAAGGAATCGTTCAAGACACTGTATACCGTATACGTCAGGCCCATACTAGAGTATGCAGCACCAGTCTGGAACCCACACCTGGTCAAGCACGTCAAGAAACTAGAGAAAGTGCAAAGGTTTGCGACAAGGTTAGTTCCACAACTCAGGGGTCTGTCTTATGAAGAAAGGCTGAGGGAAATAGGACTAACAACACTGGAGGAAAGAAGGGTCAGAGGAGACATGATAACGACATACAAAATACTGCGGGGAATTGACAAGGTAGATAGTGACAGGTTGTTTCAGAGAGGGAACACAGAAACAAGGGGACACAACTGGAAGCTGAAGACTCAGATGAGTCAAAGGGATGTCAGGAAACATTTCTTCAGCCACAGAGTAGTCAGGAAGTGGAATGGACTAGAGAATGATATAGTGGAGGCAGGAACCATACACAGTTTTAAGACAAGGTATGATAAAGCTCATGGAGCAGGGAGAGCAGAGACCCAGTAGCAGACAGCGAAGAGGCGGGGCCAGGAGCTGAGTCTCGACCCCTGCAACCACAATTAGGTGAGTACAATTAGGTGAGTACGCACGGATACACACTCAGAGACAATCTCCAAGATGTAACCACTAAAACAAAGATCAGGACCACACTCATGCATACATAACTCTCCTGAATACACTATAGTGTATTCACACACATAAATATACACCTACACACGTACACACACCTGGTGGCTAAAGCTCTCGTTTCACACGGCGAGGGGTCTGGGTTCGATTCCCAGCCAGGCTAGAAACATTGGGCGTGTTTCTTTACACCTGTTGTCTATGTTCACCCATCAGTAAAATGGGTACCTGGGTGTTAGTCCACTGGTGTGAGTCGCATCCTGGGACACTGACCTAATTTGCCCGAAATGCTCAGCATAACAAAGGACTTTCTATATAGTAGTATGTCACTAATGTCAGCTATGGTCTGTATACCTTGTACATGTACTTGTAGTAAATATAAATGTGATTATTATTATTATTGTTATTATAAATAAATATATATATATATATATATATATATATAAGAGAGAGAAGAGAGAGAGAAGAAAGAGAGAGAGAAAGAGAGAGAGGAGAGAGAGAGAGAGAGAGAGAGAGAGAGAGAGAGAGAGAGAGAGAGAGAGAGAGAGAGAGAGAGGAGAGAGAGAGAGAGAGAGAGAGAGGAGAGAGAGAGAGGAGAGAGAGAGAGAGAGAGAGAGAGAGAGAGAGAGAAGAGAGAGAGAGAGAGAGAGAGAGAGAGAGAAGAGACGAGAGAGAGAGAGAGAGAGAGAGAGAGAGAGAGAGAGAGAGAGAGAGAGAGAGAGAGAGAGAGAGTCTTCCTGTCTGTCTCTCAAGTTTCAACTCTCTCCACTTGTCTCCCCTCACCTCCGTTCATCACCTCTTCTCCCCACACTTATCCTACCCCTTCTTTCCCCTCCTCCTCTTCACTCCTTTTTAATTCCTGCCTCTCAACCGTTTATGATTCTTCCTCCTTCCTTGCCTCATATCCTTCAGATTATTCTCTCTCTCTATCTCTCTCTCTCTATTTTTTTTTACACAGGGTTTGACGAGGTTAAGTTAAGGATTCCTAACTTTATTGACAAGCTAAGAGCTGTTACCTACATCAGCTCATTTGAAAGCATTTTTATTGTTATGAAACATACAAGTAGGGAACAGGATGAAGTTGGAGCCATCTGTGGGCCAGCATTTTCATTTGATCAACTGACTTTATCTCGTTGACATCATTATGCTGTACGAATGTGTTCCAGACTCGAGTCATCCTGGGGATAAATGATCTCAGATGAAGTGATATTCTGGAGAAGGTTACAGCCAGAGTGAAGTTGCCCGTCTTGTGGTATAGAAGCTTGCTTCTCGCTGTCCTCGAAGTGGAGCCAAGTGTGGTACTTTGACAATGTTGGCCTTGTACATAACAGTAAGGCCACCCACATCCCTCCTGTGTTGAAGGCTCTGCTGAAATGACAGATCTATCCAGGATGGATCCAGGCTCTGTTCTCTACTCTGTCAAGCAGTCGCAGATGAGAGGGGGGGGGGGCAGGCTAACCAAGAAAGTGGAGCATACTCAAGGTGTGAGCGTACTTGTGCCTCATACAGAATATTGCAACCCTTTGTGTCAAGCAGATGCGAGATACGTCGAAGTGCTGTTGTGTTGTGGGGGTTCCTTGCATAGATTTGGTAATAAATACTAACGATGAGCTTGGTATGGTAGCGTTTAATGAGGCGTTAGATATATGGGAGCTGAGAGTCTATGCCTATGTCCGCCTGCTATGCCTATCCGAGTGGAACTGACTGCTGGCCCGCACGGCACTGGGGCGTTCAAAAGGCAGGCCTATGATTGGCTAACGAAGGATCACATGGTGATCACGTGAACAGCTATGGCTTAGCCGTTAGAAATACGGACCGTACACTGTAAGCTTCCTGGCTGCCTTGTTTGCAAGACTTACAACGTGGTTCTTCATGGTCAGTTTGGAGTAAAATTTCAACCCAAGGATATCAACTTCTTCCCAAGGTACCAACACTCTCCCATTCATACTTAGTACTGCACCGGCATTACCATCATGGTGCCAATAGACCATCATCATTTGTGTTTTCTCAGGTGCAAATGTTACCTGCCTTCGGTTTCCCCAAGCTGATATAGCTCTTAGCTGGTGATTGATATAGCTTAGGGCAGCTGGCATTTCTTCTCTTGGATAAGTAAATGTCAGAGTACAGTCGTCTGCATATGCATGGGATTCTGGGATGAGTCGAAGGTCATTGAAGTAGTCATTCCATAACAATGGTCCCAGACCACTTCCATGTGGAACACTTCCTCTCTCATCTCTCGCCTCTAATTATCTCTATGTCCTCTCTTCCCTCTTCTTCCCTTCTTTATAATCAACATGTAAACAATGAAAGACTAAAGAGTCAAGGTCTGTGGGACAACTTTAACACGGTAGACAGCCAACACTTGAAAGTACGTGGCAGACGCCGTGCAAGTGGATATATGTGGCAGACGGCGTGCAAGTGGATGTACGTGGCAGATGGCGTACAAGTGGATGTACGTGGCAGACGGTGTGCAAGTGGATATATGTGGCAGACGGTGTGCAAGTGGATGTATGTGACAGACGGCGTGCAAGTGGATGTACGTGGCAGACGGTGTGCAAGTGGATATATGTGGCAGACGGTGTGCAAGTGGATGTACGTGGCAGACGGCGTGTACGTGAATGCAGGTGGTAGGGAGAGAAAGAGTTTTTCTCCCCATTTTCCCCTGGGTGTCCCCTCCTCCGTGCCCAAATTTCTTCTTACGACAGGGTAAGTGGTGTTAGTGTTTGTACTCTAGTTTACGACAGGGTAGGTGGTGTTAGTGTTTGTACTCTAGTTTACGACAGGGTAGGTGGTGTTAGTGTTTGTACTCTAGTTTACGACAGGGTAGGTGGTGTTAGTGTTTGTAATCTAGTTTACGACAGGGTAGGTGGTGTTAGTGTTTGTACTCTAGTTTACGACAGGGTAGGTGGTGTTAGTGTTTGTACTCTAGTTTACGATAGGGTAGATGGTGTCAGTGTACTGCCGTCTTCCTCATTTTCTCACTTCTGTGACATTTCAGAACTCGAAAACTACTGTCCTCTCTCCTATTTCCTTCACCATTCGTTCTTCCATGAAACCTTGAGCTGGTCTTTATGTATTGTCCCATTCTCTCCCTGCCTGCAATCCTTCTTCCTCTAGCCTCTTCTGGCTCTACCTCCTCTCCTTAACTTTCCCTGTCCCCAACCATTCT
This sequence comes from Cherax destructor, assembly GCA_009830355.1. NCBI lineage: Eukaryota > Metazoa > Arthropoda > Malacostraca > Decapoda > Parastacidae > Cherax > Cherax destructor. The sequence goes on along the minus strand of WNWK01005727.1, from coordinate 71,912 downwards.
TCTCTCTTTCTTTCTCTCCTGCCTCTTTCTTGTTCCTCCCTCTCCTCTCCTTTAACTATTGGCGTGGGGTGGAGTTCTGACTCTCTGACCGCCGCAACACAGCGTCAAGGCCTACCTACTGAGACAGTCTGGTGTGGACTCCACCAATCTGGTCATAATTTTTAAAGGGGTGGACCGGTAATAAGACCTCGGTCGGATGATCAAAAACTCCACCTGCGGGCTGTCATGTGTCTAAGACCGGGCGTCAAAAACACTTGTCCTGTTCCCTGACTTAACACCTGTTCCAGAGTGCAAAAGTGTGGCAGAGTGATTCTATATATTAATAACTGAGGACATGTGACTGAATTCCAAATAGGGGATGCAGAGGTGTTAAATGCCATGTGTGTCATAATGAGCCTCAGTGTTGATGATGTTAAAGTTACGTGATGCGAGACTTGATCAACCCAACTGAAAAAAAAAGATTTATCATACGAGCAAGTATATGCAACACTGAGATTTGTGTATCTCTCGATATGTATACTCCGAGAGGTGTGTATCTCTCAGTGTATACATGCATAGAGAGGTGTGTATCTCTCGGTGTGTATGTCTCAGTGTGTATCTCTCAGTGTATACATGCATAGAGAGGTGTGTATCTCTCGGTGTGTATCTCTCGGTGTGTATGTCTCAGTGTGTATCTCTCAGTGTATACATGCATAGAGAGGTGTGTATCTCTCGGTGTGTATGTCTCAGTGTGTATCTCTCAGTGTGTATCTCGCAAAGTATGAACGCTAAGATTATATTTTAATCCCTATTTTAGGAATTAAGATATACATGACTGGTGGTGTTTACATGCTTTGAAAGGAGATTTTAATGCTCAGCAGTATTCCAGCCTAGAGAGAACAAGTGATTTGAAAAGGATCATCATTGACTTAGCATCTCTTGTGTTGAATGTTCTCATTATCCATCCTATCATTTTCTTCGCAGTTGTGATCGTGGCACTGTTGTGGTCCTTGAAAGTGAGATCCTCAGACATTACCACTCCCAGGTCCCCCACATTATTTTTTCCGCTCTATTGTATGATCAGAGTGAGTTTGTAGTATGATCAGTTCTAGTTATTATTTCCTCCAGTTTTCCATAACGGAGTAGTTGGAATTTGTCTTCATTGAACATCATATTGTTTTCCTTTGCTATCCTATTTTCATCTGTCTCTGTCTGTCTGTCTGTCTGTCTGTCTGTCTGTCTATCTGTCTGTCTGTCAGTCTGTCTCTGTCTCTCCCTCTCTCCATTTCACTCTGACCTTTTACTCACTGACTCCCTCCCTTTCTCCCTTTCTCCCACCCTGCACCTCATCAGTACAATGAACACAGTGGATGCCCCTCTATTCCCCTTCAACCTTTCTCTTCATCCCTCCCTCCCTTTCTACCCTACTCCTCCACCCTTACCCTTCTCCCTCCCTCCTTACCTCACTCTGTCTCTCTCCCGTCCACTCTCCTCCCTCACCTCCCATTATTTTTTTCGGTACAAACATCTTATGCCCCCGCCCCCCCCTCTACTTCTCTCTAAATCACTTTATGCCTTCCTCTTAGTTCCCCCTTCCCCTGGCCATCACTTTATGGCCCTTACTCCCTCCCCTCTCCATCACCTGGCCAAGAACGTAATATGTACACACTCTACCACCTCCACCACTACCACCATTACCACCACCACCACTACCACCACTACCACCATCACCACCACCATCACCACCACCATCACCACCACCACCATCACCACCACCACAACCACCACCACCATTACCACCACAACCACCACCACCACCACAACCACCACCACCACCATATTGCGACCCCAGAATTGGGCCCCAATGTATATATATATATATATATATATATATATATATATATATATATATATATATATATATATATATATACGTATATATATTTATATGTGAATAATGTATATTTTCCATTTTCTATAATTTTATATTGCTGATATTCTCGATAATAGCTAAATCGTTAATATCGTGCTTTATACTATTATTGGACTATTATTTCACATTATTTGACTTAGCTATGTTCATTAGGTAGGATGTAATATTATAAATTATGACACTAGGCTTGTTGCTGGGAGGAGTCACATGATTCCACCCGAGGTGGGTGGCTGCTGCTCCTTCCTCGAGAGCACTACGCAGCTGGACATCGTTGAGACAACACCTCTCTCCAGTCCCTGCTTGTTTTCTCGCCATTTAGACTCTGTGCGGTAGAGTATGTGTTCGGTGGTGAGACGAAACATACTTCTCAGGACTCTGTGTAACTCTGTTCACAGAGGATAGACTAGACAGTGATTTTCGACGTTTTTCTGGGTTGTGTGTCACATTGACACTGAGATAACTCAGGTCTCTAGCTACAGCTCCTGACCTAATTCGATAAGGCATCTGTGCACCGCCACAGTTTGGGATTGTTTATGCTGAACCTAGCTTCAGTAGAAAGGGAGTTTTGTGACTGTTTTGGAGGATGTATTGATAGTCCCCAGTTAGGGTCGATTCTATCTCCTTGTTCCTGACGCTGTGTTGCTGTTGCTTGTTATATTGCTGTTCTGCGAATTGGTCATTTTACTGATCAATCAAGCTGTTCTGATTGTCAGTTTGTTAGAGAAGCTAGCTTATGAGAAGTTCAGTTGGACACTGGTTGAGTTGAGTCTTAAGAGTTACCTGGAGCTCACTCATACACACATATATTCTTATTTGCATATATATGTATTATTGTACTTACTGTCATTGTACCTGATGGTACTTTAGAGTCATTTGAATATATGTGCCCTCAGCACAGCATTATTGTATATGAGAGCAGTGTAGGAGGTAACCTCCTAATTAACCTCCTAATTGATATCTTAATTAATATCTTTATATTTGATTTACTTTGCTACCCTAGATTTTCTCACTTTGATAATAAACATTTTAAAACCATCTGTTTGGTTAGTACCCTATCAGTTGCAATCCTCTTAAGATATATAATATGTTAGATAACTGGACCAGGATACTGACTTTGTTGCAAAAGCCCAGTAACAGGCTGGATGCTAGAAGGGCTATCCTTTCTAGTGTTCACTGGAGATGTCTATTACTAATAGATATCGTGTCTTTTGTAACACAACACCTTTATAATATATATATATATATATATATATATATATATATATATATATATATATGTATGTATGTATGTTCATATGTTTCCTAGAGTGAGGGTAATGCTGCAGAGTGAGGGGGTGGTTAACATGGCGACAGGATGGACAACGACTCCTTTGAGTGCTTGACACCACTGCAGACAAAGGAACCAGACAAAGGCTAAGGCAAAAAAATGGTGTGGTGAGAGAGAGAGAGAGAGAGAGAGAGAGAGGAGAGAGAAGAGAGAGAGAGAGAGAGAGAGAGAGAGAGAGAGAGAGAGAGAGAGAGAGAGAGAGAGAGAGAGAGAGAGAGAGAGAGAGAGAGAGAGATTGGCCCTGCCAATCTTGCCTCGCCCACCGGCATTATACCCATTCTCAAGACTGTGTAATAAGTCAGTCCTCCGGGAACATTTCCACATTTAGTTCATTGCTCTTCCCCTATTGCCCTGAAGCTGAAAAAAGTTACTTCCTAATAACCCTGTGAATCAGTGGTGTGATTTAGCGCAAGAGTGGGAAGGGAAGACTCGTGATGAAATATGACAGGCGGAAGAACAGGAGATTCAAGCTGTCAGTCTGACAGACGGGGAGACAGAAGTCACCCAGATGACAGAGTTTCAGAGATTTGATAAATACTCGAGGGAAAGAGGGGGAGGTGGAAATTCATCCATTCAGAATGAAGAGGCTGGGACCAGGAGCTGAGCTTCGATCCCATGTAGGTGAGTACATGTTGATGAGTACTCCAAGAGTGCCTGACGGGAGAGGAGAGGAAAGGGAGTGGGGGAAGGGAGGGGGAGGAGGGGGAGGGGAAGAGGGATAGGGAGGGAGAAGGAAAAAGGTACTTGGCGAAGAGGGAAAGGAGGTGGTGCTGGAGGTGTGGTGGGTGGGGGCGTGGGATGGGTGGTGGTAGGGAATGGGGAGGGTGGGTGTCGGGGCAGGGAGGGAGGGGTAACAACAGCTGGTATGGGCAGGGGAAAGCTTTTACAATTTCACGACGAAAATATTAAATATGTAACATAAATAAAAAAAATGTCCGAGACATTAAGAAAAAATTCATTAGCAACCTCGACTCTTTTTTTTTTTTTTTTTTGGTGCCTCAAAACAGCCCATTTAAAGACTTTAATTAAAGTCTCATGCCTCAGGGCGTGTGTCTGTCAGTCTCAGGACTTGATATTGTCAGGGCGTGTGTCTGTCAGCCTCAGGACTTGATATTGTCAGGGCATGTGTCTGTCAGTCTCAGGACTTGATATTGTCAGGGCATGTGTCTGTCAGTCTCAGGACTTGATATTGTCAGGGCGTGTGTCTGTCAGCCTCAGGACTTGATATTGTCAGGGCATGTGTCTGTCAGTCTCAGGACTTGATATTGTCAGGGCGTGTGTCTGTCAGTCTCAGGACTTTATATTGTCAGGGCGTGTGTCTGTCAGTCTCAGGACTTGATATTGTCAGGGCATGTGTCTGTCAGTCTCAGGACTTGATATTGTCAGGGCGTGTGTCTGTCAGTCTCAGGACTTTATATTGTCAGGGCGTGTCTGTCAGTCTCAGGACTTGATATTGTCAGGGCGTGTGTCTGTCAGTCTCAGGACTTTATATTGTCAGGTCGTGTGTCTGTCAGCCTCAGGACTTTATATTGTCAGGGCGTGTGTCTGTCAGTCTCAGGACTTGATATTGTCAGGGCGTGTGTCTGTCAGTCTCAGGACTTGATATTGTCAGGGCATGTGTCTGTCAGTCTCAGGACTTGATATTGTCAGGGCGTGTGTCTGTCAGTCTCAGGACTTGATATTGTCAGGGCGTGTGTCTGTCAGTCTCAGGACTTTATATTGTCAGGGCGTGTGTCTGTCAGCCTCAGGACTTGATATTGTCAGGGCGTGTGTCTGTCAGTCTCAGGACTTGATATTGTCAGGGCGTGTGTCTGTCAGTCTCAGGACTTGATATTGTCAGGGCGTGTGTCTGTCAGTCTCAGGACTTGATATTGTCAGGGCATGTGTCTGTCAGTCTCAGGACTTGATATTGTGAGGGCGTGTGTCTGTCAGTCTCAGGACTTGATATTGTGAGGGCGTGTGTCTGTCAGTCTCAGGACTTGATATTGTGAGGGCGTGTGTCTGTCAGTCTCAGGACTTGATATTGTGAGGGCGTGTGTCTGTCAGTCTCAGGACTTGATATTGTGAGGGCGTGTGTCTGTCAGTCTCAGGACTTGATATTGTCAGGGCATGTGTCTGTCAGCCTCAGGACTTGATATTGTCAGGGCGTGTGTCTGTCAGTCTCAGGACTTGATATTGTCAGGGCGTGTGTCTGTCAGTCTCAGGACTTGATATTGTCAGGGCGTGTGTCTGTCAGTCTCAGGACTTGATATTGTCAGGGCGTGTGTCTGTCAGCCTCAGGACTTGATATTGTCAGGGCGTGTGTCTGTCAGTCTCAGGACTATATTTACATTGCCTTCCACTTCTGGATCGTCTAATCTTGCTTTCTACGTCAACAGACACAAGAGTACACACCATGAAGACAGGCTGCAGACACTGCTTGAGCATAAGAACATAAGAAAGAAGGAACACTGCAGCAGGCCTACTGGCCTATGCGAGGCAGGTCCAAATCACCTCCTGGTTTAAACCAATGACCCACCTAGTCAAGTCAGATCACATCCACTTAAGGAGTACGGCATCAAACCTATTAGCATAAGCTAGTCAGGGTCATCTCACACCCACTCAAGTATTTATCCAACATATTTTTAAAACTACAGAACGTTTTAGCTTCTATGATGGTACTCGGGAGTTTTTTCCACTCATCCACAACTCTATTACCAAACCAGTGCTTTCCTATATCCTTCCTGAATGTGAATTTTTCCAACTTTAAACCATTCTTCAAGTCCTGTCTTGGCTAGATACTTTTAACACGCTATTTACATTTCCTTTATTTATTCCTGCTTTACACTTATACGCCTCAATCATAACATCCCTAATTCTACGCCTTTCTAGAGAGTGCAGATTCAGGGCCCTCAGTCTATCCTCATAGGGAAGATTTCTGATACATGGGATCAACTTTGTCATCCTCCTATGAACGTTTTCCAGAGAATTTATATCTATTCTGTAATACGGTGACCAAAACTGTACAGCATAATCTAGATGAGGCCTAACCAAGGATATATAGAGTTGAAGAACAACCTGAGGACTTCTATTATTTATGCTTCTTGATATGAAGCCAAGGATTCTGTTCACTTTATTGCGAACACTTATGCACTGTTGTCTTGGTTTTAGATTACTTCTAACCAGAACTCCCAAATCCTATTTTGCAATCAGTAATATTAAGATCTACATGATTTAGTTTATATGTGGCATGATTATTTTCTTGTCTAATGTTTAGAACTTTGCATTTGTCTATATTAAACTGCATCTGCCACTTCTCCGACCACTGCATCAGTCTATCAAATCATCCTGGAGTGCTCTAATGTCCTCATTAGAATGAATTAGGCGACCTATTTTGGTGTCTTCAGCAAACTTGCTTATGTCGCTATTTATTCCCTCATCAATGTCGTTTATATAAATTGTGAACAACAAAGGGCCCCAACACTGACCCCTGTGGAACACCACTCGTGACGTGCCCCCACTCGGATTTCTCCCCATTGATGCAAACTCACTGCTTCCTATCTGTCAACCACGCCTCTACCCAGGAAAAAAATTTCTCCTATTCCGTGTGCCTTAATTTTCCTCAATAGCCTCTCATATGGAACTCTATCAAAAGTCTTAATAAAGTCCATATACACAATATCGTATTCATTACCATGATCTACCTCCTCAAATACCTCGGTGAAAAAAGTTAGTAAATTCGTAAGGCAGGAGCGCCCCTTAGTAAAACCGTGTTGAGATTCATTAATCAATTCATGCCTTTCAAGATGGCTACGAATTGCCTTGGCAATTATTGATTCCACAAATTTTCCCACTATGGAGGTAAGGCTTATTGGTCTATAGTTCGAAGCTAATGACCTGTCACCTGCCTTGTAAATAGGTGTTACAGTTGTCTTTTTCCACTTGTCTGGCACTATGTCAGTTTGTAGTGATATATTGAAAAGACTAGCCAAAGGTTTGCTAAGCTTCTCTTTACATTCCTTTAAAACCCTTACAAACAGTTCATCAGGGCCTGGGGATTTGTTCGGTTTTAATTTCTCTATTTGTCTGAGGACCATGTCACTAGTTACCCTAATCTTGCATAGTTTATTATCATCCTGTTCAACATAATTTATAATTACTGGAATTTTGCTGGTATCTTCCTGCGTAAAAACTGAGAGGAAATAAGAGTTAAAATTTTCACACATTTCCTTATTACTGTCAGTTATCTGACATGAGTTGCTTTTGAGTGGGCCTATCTTGTCCCTAATCCTACTTCTATATACCTAAAAGAAACCTTTTGGGTTAGTCTTCGAATCCCTTGCCACTTTAGCCTCATAATCTCTTTTAGCTTTTCTTATTCCCTTTTTTATTTATCTATTTAATTGAATATATTGATTTCTTAACCGCCCATTTCCTCTTTTGATACGCCTATATATGCCTCTCTTTTGACCAATGAGATGTTTTAATATATTGTTTATCCATTTGGGATCATTTTTGGTTGATCTAATTTCCCTATTTGGAACATAAGTTGTCTGGGCAGCTAGAACTATGCTCTGAAAAACGTCATATTGGCAACCAACACCACCTACCTGACCAATTGTAAGGTCGTTCCAATTCAGCCCACCCAGGTAATTTCTCAGTCCCATGCAATCGGCCAAGCGGTAGTCTAGGACAGAGACTTGATTTGCAGTTATTTGGGTAATTCCATGATATATTGAAACTAAGTGATTTGTGATCGCTTTTCCCAAGCTCATCATTAACATCAAGATTATTAATTAGTGATTCCTTGTTGACAAGAACCAAGTCAAGCAGATTGTTTCCTCTAGTTGGTTCTGTCACAAGCTGTTTTAAAAAACAATCTTCAATCGTATCAAGAAAGTCACTAGACTCGAGATGAACTGTCATATTGATCCAATAAATTTGTCTAAGGTTAAAATCTCCCATTATCACAATATTTTCATATCTAGACGCCTTATGAATTTTGTCCCATAGCAGCTTACTGTACTCCCTCTCAAGATTTGGGGGCCTATAAATCACACCCAAAATTAAGTTGTCACGATGCTTCTAATCTTATATCTTGTCTAACACAACAAATTAAATTATCTCTGACATACATCACCACTCCACCACCCTTCCTGTTGACCCTGTTAGTGTGGTATAGTTTATAACCTTATATGTGGTATTCAGAAGGCATTTCTCTAGCTTTCAGGTTGAACCAGGTCTTTGTTATAGCAATAATATCTATATTACCTGCTCATGCAAGTAATCTTAGCTCATCTATCTTATTTCTTAGATTCATTCTATTAACACAGTAAACCTTAAGGAAGCTAGTCACTCTCTGCCCTCTACTGTCACTCTTTGTTTGTTGATTAATTGCTTTGCCTTTACAAGCAGCTTTATTTTGAATATTGTCTATGAAACATATCCCTGAGGTATCCTGGTAATATATACTGTTTTCAACCCTTGTACTGCAGCTTGATTGTTTCCCACACACACCCATACCTTTATAATATATCAGTTTAAAGTCCTAGACAAGTCAGCAATGGCCCCCTCAATCGAGTTGGCTAATGCAACCACTCCGGCTCCTGAGAGATGTACTCCATCCCTTGCATATATATCATGTTTGCCATAAAATTTGTCCCAGTTATCAATGAATGGGATTGCAAATTCCTTGCAGTACCTGTCTAGCCAGCAATTTACACCAGTTGCCCATGACATCCATTTATTGCCCACTTTCCTTCTAGGCAAGATTCTACATATGATAGGGACCACTAATTTAGACCTAATTACATCTATGGCTGAATTAGACTTATGAAGCAGCTCTTGTCTCCTGCCCTTCCCGATATAATTTCCATTAGCACTAAGACAGATGATGGGCTTGTTCCCATTACCTGACATAATGTTATCCAATCTGTTGACTATGTCATCAACAAGAGCTCCCGGGAAGCACACTCTCTGTCTAACGTTCCTATCTCTATTACAGGAAGCACGGTCCATATATCTTACCTGTGAGTCACTTACAACCAGAATGTTCTTACCTTGATTAGCAGGGGAGTTAGTGGTACCTTTAACCTCTGAAGTTCACTCATCCTGGAGAACAGAGAATCGATTTCCTACCTTCAGATCTTCTCTATTAAGCTTCCTTATCTTGATACTTCTACCTTTAGTAGAGACCACATTCCACTAGAAGCGGTTGCCACTCTTCAACTCACTGCTGGTAACCTTTTCTTTCACAACCACTCCACCCTTCTACTTGGAGAAGTTGAACCTCCTCCTTCAACACTTTACCCTGAGATTCCCAAACACTACAACAATCCATGATGCTCTATAACGCTCCTCACTAATCCCCCAGACAGCTAGGACAGAATGACCTTTCGTGACCACAAGAGTACACACCATGAAGACAGGCCGCAGACACTGGTTGCAGACACAAGAGTACACACCATGCAGACAGGCCGCAGACACTGGTTGCAGACACAAGAGTACACACCATGAAGACAGGCCGCAGACACTGGTTGCAGACACAAGAGTACACACCATGCAGACAGGCCGCAGACACTGGTTGCAGACACAAGAGTACACACCATGAAGACAGGCCGCAGACACTGGTTGCAGACACAAGATTTACACACCATGCAGAAAGCGCAGAAAAAGACGCACACTATCAGACAAATGAATGTTAAATCTATCACACAGTTATATAAAACTGGCAAATTCTAAAGACGACCACCACCACCACCACCACCACCACCACCACCACCACCACCACCACCACTAAACCACTACCACCAGAACCACACCACCAATACCAACACCACCACATCCACCACAACTACCACCACCACCACCACCACCACAAACCACTACCACCAGAACCACACCACCATTACCAACACCACAACCACCACCACTACCACCACCACCACCACCACCAACACCACCAAACCACAACCATCACCACTACCACCACCACCAACAACAACACCACCACCACCACAACCACCACCACTACCACCAATAACAACACCACCAACACTACCACCATTACCACCAACCAGCACACCACCACCAACACTACCACCACCTCCACCAACACCACCACCACCACAACCACCAACACCACCACCAACACTACCACCACCTCCACCAACACCACCACCACCACAACCACCAACACCACCACCAACACTACCACCACCTCCACCAACACCACCACCACCACCACCACAACCACCATCCACTCTCCAGCACTGAGTAGCCCTGAAGGGACTGTCTGGCTCCTGGAAGCTATTGCTTTGTAGAAACAAGGGATAGAGTGGTGAGAAACAAGGGATAGAGTGGTGAGAAACAAGGAATAGAGTGGTGAGAAACAAGGGATAGAGTGGTGAGAAACAAGGGATAGTGTGGTGAGAAACAAGGGATAGTGTGGTGAGAAACAAGGAATAGTGTGGTGAGAAACAAGGGATAGAGTGGTGAGAAACAAGGGATAGAGTGGTGAGAAACAAGGGATAGAATGGTGAGAAACAAGGGATAGTGTGGTGAGAAACAAGGATAGTGTGGTGAGAAACAAGGGATAGTGTGGTGAGAAACAAGGATAGAGTGGTGAGAAACAAGGGATAGAGTGGTGAGAAACAAGGGATAGAGTGGTGAGAAACAAGGGATAGTGTGGTGAGAAACAAGGGTTAGTGTGGTGAGAAACAAGGGATAGAGTGGTGAGAAACAAGGGATAGAGTGGTGAGAAACAAGGGATAGAGTGGTGAGAAACAAGGGATAGAGTGGTGAGAAACAAGGGATAGAGTGGTGAGAAACAAGGGATAGAGTGGTGAGAAACAAGGGATAGAGTGGTGAGAAACAATGGATAGAGTGGTGAGAAACAAAGGTGAAAAAAGGTAAAAGGATGAAAAACAAGGGGTAAGAAATAACAAAGAATGAGAAACAAATGGTAACATGGTGAGACTGAGCTGTGTTAGAGAATTCAAATACGTACTAATTAAAATAATTCCCCTCAATCCTCTTACCCCCTATCCTTCCCTACCTTCCCCTCCCATCCTTCCCTCCCTCCCCTTCTCATCCTTCTCTCCCTCCCCCTCCCATCCTTCCCTCCTCCACTTCTTCCCCCACCCTTCATTCCCTCCCTCGTCCTCCCATCCTTCAATACCTCCCCCACGCTCACATCCCGCCCTCCCCACTCATCCTTCCCCATACATCCTTCCTCCTCTCCTCAAATCCCCCACCCACCCCTCACCTACCTCCCCAACCACAATATTAACCATCCACAGTATAATTCCCAAGTTAATTCCAACATGAACATGAAATAATACGTAACAATTGTTAATGTCAATCAAATTTACACAAACAGTTATTCCAAAATTTATAACACAATTTAAGAATATAATTAAAAACTATTAAAAATTATAATTACAACTCATTTGTTTACGTAAGATTTAACATTAAAGTGATGCTAATAGTGACTTGATCTGAGTAAGAGAACGAGGAAACTAATTGTGTCTCATTCTCTCTCATTCACTTCAGACTGAGAGAGAAATTGTTTATTAAGCAGAGGTTTACAGGGTTAAGAGTTCCTATATTTATTTACAAGCTAAGAGCAGAAGATTGAGACACTTATGCAACATATGGGAGTCTTTATTAAGGAATTACCGAAACGTTTCACCACACAGCGGAATTCTTCAACACTTGTCCAACCTTTGGACGAAGACCTACTAAAACTAGTGGATGGTCCCACTGTGACGCCGCCGCCTCCTGCTTCCAGTCACCTGACTACAGTATATAAGCCACTTCTCCCACCATATGCTGTAGTTTCTACAAGAGTGATGGACTGAACACATCGACTCCAGGCTGAGGGACTGATTACCTCAAACTTCTCTCCTTACCCCTCTCTGCTTTGTATTGAACTGATGAAGCCACTGCGTGGCGAAATGTTGGCTTAATTCCTTAGTAAAGATTCCCATGTGTTGCATAAGTGTCTCAATCTTCAAGTTGTCGGTTCTGAAAACCATTTATGACAAAAGCTAAGAGCTGTTACCTACATCAGCTTATTTGCGTCTGTATGTAGAATTAGCATTTAGGTAAATTACGAATCATACATGCGAAGAAAAATATACATTTTTTTATAATGCAATATGTATGGTATGTCTAGGTTTAATGTTTTGATGGGAAGACTGATGGCAGCGCAGGTTGTGTCATGACCAGTGGACAGTGATTACGCTCACTCATCCTCGCAATGCACATGACACTCATATTGCTATGTTAGGTTATGGTGATCTTATGAAAGTAATGTCAAGGTGAATGTAAGATGTCAAGGTGAATGTAAGATGTCAAGGTGAATGTAAGATGTCAAGGTGAATGTAAGTTGTCAAGGTGAATGTAAGATGTCAAGGTGAATGTAAGATGTCAAGGTGAATGTAAGTTGTCAAGGTGAATGTCAGTTGTCAAGGTGAATGTAAGTTGTCAAGGTGAATGTAAGTTGTCAAGGTGAATGTAGTTGTCAAGGTGAATGTAAGTTGTCAAGGTGAATGTCAGTTGTCAAGGTGAATGTAAGTTGTCAAGGTGAATGTAAGTTGTCAAGGTGAATGTAAGTTGTCAAGGTGAATGTCAGTTGTCAAGGTGAATGTAAGATGTCAAGGTGAATGTAAGTTGTCAAGGTGAATGTAAATTGTCAAGGTGAATGTAGTTGTCAAGGTGAATGTAAGTTGTCAAGGTGAATGTCAGTTGTCAAGGTGAATGTAAGTTGTCAAGGTGAATGTAAGTTGTCAAGGTGAATGTAAGTTGTCAAGGTGAATGTAAGTTGTCAAGGTGAATGTAAGTTGTCAAGGTGAATGTCAGTTGTCAAGGTGAATGTAAGTTGTCAAGGTGAATGTCAGTTGTCAAGGTGAATGTAAGTTGTCAAGGTGAATTTGTCAAGTGAATGTAGTGTCAAGGTGAATGTAAGTTGTCAAGGTGAATGTAAGTTGTCAAGGTGAATGTAAGTTGTCAAGGTGAATGTAAGTTGTCAAGGTGAATGTAAGATGTCAAGGTGAATGTAAGTTGTCAAGGTGAATGTAAGTTGTCAAGGTGAATGTAAGTTGTCAAGGTGAATGTAAGATGTCAAGGTGAATGTAAGTTGTCAAGGTGAATGTAAGTTGTCAAGGTGAATGTAAGTTGTCAAGGTGAATGTCAGTTGTCAAGGTGAATGTAAGATGTCAAGGTGAATGTAAGTTGTCAAGGTGAATGTAAGATGTCAAGGTGAATGTAAGATGTCAAGGTGAATGTAAGCTGTCAAGGTGAATGTAAGTTGTCAAGGTGAATGTAAGTTGTCAAGGTGAATGTCAGTTGTCAAGGTGAATGTAACTTGTCAAAGTGAATGTAGTTGTCAAGATGAATGTTATTTGTCAAGGTGAATGTAAGTTGTCAAGGTGAATGTAAGTTGTCAAGGTGAATGTAAGTTGTCAAGGTGAATGTCAGTTGTCAAGGTGAATGTAAGTTGTCAAGGTGAATGTAAGATGTCAAGGTGAATGTCAGTTGTCAAGGTGAATGTAAGATGTCAAGGTGAATGTAAGATGTCAAGGTGAATGTAAGTTGTCAAGGTGAATGTAAGATGTCAAGGTGAATGTCAGTTGTCAAGGTGAATGTAGTTGTCAAGGTGAATGTAAGTTGTCAAGGTGAATGTATTGTCAAGGTGAATGTAAGTTGTCAAGGTGAATGTAAGTTGTCAAGGTGAATGTCAGTTGTCAAGGTGAATGTAGTTGTCAAGGTGAATGTAAGTTGTCAAGGTGAATGTAGTTGTCAAGGTGAATGTAAGTTGTCAAGGTGAATGTAGTTGTCAAGGTGAATGTAGTTGTCAAGGTGAATGTAAGTTGTCAAGGTGAATGTAAGTTGTCAAGGTGAATGTAAGTTGTCAAGGTGAATGTAAGTTGTCAAGGTGAATGTAAGTTGTCAAGGTGAATGTAAGTTGTCAAGGTGAATGTAGTTGTCAAGGTGAATGTAAGTTGTCAAGGTGAATGTAAGTTGTCAAGGTGAATGTAAGTTGTCAAGGTGAATGTAGTTGTCAAGGTGAATGTAAGTTGTCAAGGTGAATGTAAGTTGTCAAGGTGAATGTAAGTTGTCAAGGTGAATGTAGTTGTCAAGGTGAATGTAAGTTATCAAGGTGAATGTAGTTGTCAAGGTGAATGTAAGTTGTCAAGGTGAATGTAAGTTGTCAAGGTGAATGTAAGTTGTCAAGGTGAATGTAGTTGTCAAGGTGAATGTAGTTGTCAAGGTGAATGTAAGTTGTCAAGGTGAATGTAAGTTGTCAAGGTGAATGTAAGTTGTCAAGGTGAATGTAGTTGTCAAGGTGAATGTAAGTTGTCAAGGTGAATGTAAGTTGTCAAGGTGAATGTAGTTGTCAAGGTGAATGTAGTTGTCAAGGTGAATGTAGTTGTCAAGGTGAATGTAGTTGTCAAGGTGAATGTAGTTGTCAAGGTGAATGTAAGTTGTCAAGGTGAATGTAGTTGTCAAGGTGAATGTAGTTGTCAAGGTGAATGTAGTTGTCAAGGTGAATGTAGTTGTCAAGGTGAATGTAAGTTGTCAAGGTGAATGTAAGTTGCGTCAAGTTACCTGAGACAGGTTACAGTACATCAGGAAGCATCACACATGACTTTCCTATCCACTCTCTCTCTCTCCTCTACTCTCCCATGTCACTCCTTCTCACACTTCTCTTGTTTTCCTCTCCTCCCTCTTTTACCTTTCTCCCCATGGTCTCCACTCCTCCTCCTGCTCACTGCCCTCCCTCAACCCCTCTCCCCACCTTTCCCCTCCCTGCCTTCAACACGTCATCGGCAGATGACTCCCTTGCAGCCAGTCTTCAATAAACCTGCATCGTGTATTTAGGTTTATATATGTCGTGTTGAATATATAAAACTTGCGATTTTGGCTTAAATAGCAACACTTCTCGCCGAATAAGGCAAGCGAAAATTTGTGTATGCAATAATTTCTCAAAAATCATTCTGAACCTAACGAAAAAAAATATATTTCATTGTTTGTTTATTATTAAATTATTGTAAACTTATCTAAAATATATTTAGTTGGATTAGGCTAAATTAAATTGCGTTTGTTAAAATAAGGTTTTTAAGTTTTCTAAGGTTCTTTTGGTACAAAATTATTAATTTTTATATTAACATAAATGTAAAATGGGAGCAGGCAACCCTCCCAGTGCGACTAGGAGGTATAGGGGTGCGCAAAGCAACGCAGGTAGCTTTAGCTGCATTTCTGTCATCGTGTTTGGCCTCCTGTGGATTAGTCAAGAAGATTGTCCCCGAACGTTTGAGAGGTGTGGTGGGAGCTCAAGACCCCAGGTTCATTGAAGCAGCCGTGCGGTGGGACATCCTGGCAGACTCCTCCAGTAGACCAGCTCCTCCCAAAGAGCACAAACAGTCCCACTGAGACAAACCGATCATGGAAAAAGGTGCCAACACAATGCTCACCAACGCTTCAGGAAAGGACAAAGCTCGTCTCCTTGCAGTGAAGGCACCACACTCAGGAGATTTCCTTCTAGCTGTTCCCAATTCCTCTCTGGGGACTCGACTCGACCCACATGCCATTCGGATTGGTGTTGCGCTTCGCCTGGCCGCCCCCATACTCACCGAACATAGGTGTATTTGCGGCAGGGCGACGGCTGATCAATTTGGACTTCATAGTCTCGTGTGTCACACATCAGAAGGGAAGTTTGCTAGACATGAGGAGGTCAATGACATCATAAAGAGAAGCCTCGTCACAGCCCGTTGCCCAGCTCAACGGGAATCCCAAGTGCAGAGGTCTGATGGAAGTCAAAAGCGTCCTGATGGAGCCACTATGCTACCGTGGAAGGATGGTAAGAAGATTGCTTGGGACTACACCTGTGCTACCACAATGGCAGACACCTACTTGCCATACTCCGTAGCCGAAGGGGGTGGAGCTGCCAGCCACAGGGAGACCCAGAAGACTCGCAAATATGAAGGCCTTTCCCCTTGCTAGAACTTCATCCCAATAGGGTCGGAGACCCTTGGAGCAAGGGGCAAGTGTGCTCTAAAGTTTCTCAAAGAGCTGGGTGAAAAACTCATCATAGAAACCAAGGACCACAGGGCGACCAGCTTCCTCTTTCAGAGACTCAGTGTTGCGATCCAGAGGGGAAATGCCTGCAGCATTCTGGGAACGCGGCCCACTGCCGGGGAGCTGGATGAAGTATTTGACATGTAGCTCTGAGTTGTTATCTATGTTGTTTTACTCCCTATTGTATTCTTGTCAATGTATTTTGTCTTGAAATAAAGTTTATACACAAAAGATGGGGTGGTAGGGAAAGTGGAATATTCAAATGGCTTCAGAAAGAAATCTAAATATTCTTCCTTGAAGCCTTTTTATCCACTTCTCCGAGGCTATGGGTCCCACAATGTACACCAGAGGTGGACCCCATCCTCTTTAAACGTATAATAATTTTTTTAGAAAGAACTTAATTTTAAATGAGCTCTTGCTAACTGACCAATTTTATCGATTCGGCAATACATATATTTAGACTAATCAAGCTAAATATATTTTAGATACGTTTATAATAATTTAGTAATAAAAACACATATTTGTTTCGTTAGGTTCAGAATGATTTTTGTGAAATTATTGCAAACACAAATTTTGGCTTCCCTTATTCGGCAAGAACAGCGTTTCTATTTAAGCCAAAATCGCAAGCTTTATCTATTCGGCACGAATAGACAAAAATATATTTTATTACATAATATGGTACAAAAGATATATATATATATATATATATATATATATATATATATATATGTATATATGCAAGATAAGCCACGGGGGTGATTCTTAGCTCAAGTACTTTCACACTTCTCAGTGCATCATCAGGAGCTATGCAATGTTCCAAGGCAGCAACTGAAGCAGGGGAAGTTTTCTCAGAGTAGCGCAGTGCGGGTGTGTCACCAGCCGCAACTTCTCTCAGAATGTGGGGTCAACGGTCGGTGCCAACCCCACCCCACCACCATCCCCCTCCCCCCATATGGGGTAGGAGGGTTTTTGAGATGTCAAGTATATTAGAAGATATAATAGCCAGTCCCAAGCTTTTAATAGCCTCTTAGAAGAATATTTAGGAAGTATCTCTTCCTAAATATTGTCTACTATGCTTCTCAGTGTCGGTTAATATGCCTTATTTGTAAATCTTCTATACCATTCTGATAATATTTCTATGATCCAAATTTCTACTAATATCCTTTAACCACTACCTATGTTATCCCGTAATCTTGTGTACCAGTCACTGTATGGTACAGTAACAGCTAAACACGTTATATAACCATCCACAACTGACGTGGTATGAAGCTTTGGTGCACTAATGACGCTCGACCTGTGTCTATGCACCAGAGGAGGACATGGACAAAGAGCACATTCTATTCCTTTCTTTTATTATTTAAAAAGATTACATAGAATAATAGCAATCCATATATATAGTATCCACTGAGAAGTGTTTTCTTAAATCACACATATATATATTGTTTGCTTTTCTTTCATTTAAATGTGTGATAATCTGTAGATTTTAATTAATTTAAAGAATTTTAATTTAACATAAATATTAATAATAATAATAATAATAATAATAATAATAATAATAATAATAATAATAATAATAATATCTTTATTTCTACAACTACAAGTACATGTACGAGGTAGATGACATCAACGACATACTTCTATATAGAAAGCCGCTTGTTATGCAGAGCATTTCGGGGAAATAAGGTCAATTTTGTCCAAGGATGCGACCCACTCCAGTCCACTAACACCCAGGTACCCATTTTACTGATGGGTGAACATGGACAACCGGTTTAAGGAAACACGCCCAATGTTTCTACCCTCCCCAGGAATCAAACCCGGACACCTCGCCGTGTGAAGCGAGAGCTTCAGCCACCAGGTCACGGGGCATTGTGGTGGGCAAGTGGAGGATGAGGTTGAGAGAGGGGGGTGGAGGACGAGGTTGAGAGAGGGAGTGGATGATGAGGTTGAGAGAGGGGGATGGATGATGAGGTGAAGATATGGGGTGGAGGACGAGGTTGAGAGTGGAGGGATGGATGACGAGGTTAAGAGTGGGGGTGTAGGAAGAGGTTGAGAGAGGGGGGTGGAGGACGAGGTTGAGAGACGAGGTGGAGGATGAGATTGAGAGAGGAGGGGTGGAGGACGAGGTTGAGAGAGAAGGTGGATGATGAGGTTGAGAGAGGTGGAGGATGAGGTTGAGAGACGAGGTGGATGATGAGATTGAGAGAGGAGGGTGGAGGACGAGGTTGAGAGACGAGGTGGAGGATGAGATTAAGAGAGGAGGGGTGGAGGACGAGGTTAAGAGTGGGGTGTAGGAAGAGGTTGAGAGAGGGGGTGGAGGACGAGGTTGAGAGACGAGGTGGAGGATGAGATTGAGAGAGGGGTGGAGGACGAGGTTGAGAGACGAGGTGGAGGATGAGATTGAGAGAAAAGGGGTGGAGGACGAGGTTGAGAGAGAAGGTGGATGATGAGGTTGAGAGAGGGGGTGGAGGATGAGGTTGAGAGAGGAGGGGTGGAGGACGAGGTTTGAGAGGAGGGGTGGAGAATGAAGTTGAAAGAGGAGAGGTGGAGGACGAGGTTGAGAGAGGGGGTTGGAGGACAAGGAGGAGAGAGGAGGGTGGAGGACCAGGTTGAGAGAGAGAGGGGTGTGCAGGACGAGGTTGAGAGAGAGGGGTTGGAGGACTAGGTTGAAAGAGGAGGGTTGGAGGACGAGGTTGAGAGAGGGGATTGGAGGAAGAGGTTGAGGAGAGAGAGAGAGAGAGAGAGAGAGAGAGAGAGAGGAGAGAGAGAGAGAGAGAGAGAGAGAGAGAGAGAGAGAGAGAGAGAGAGAGAGAGAGAGGGGGAGTGGAGGACGAGGTTGAGAGAGAGAGAGAGAGAGGGGGAATGGAGGACGAGGTTGAGAGAGAGAGAGAGAGAGAGAGGGGGAGTGGAGGACGAGGTTGAGAGAGAGATGTGGGGTGGAGGACGAGGTTGATTGAGAGAGGGGTGGAGGACGAGGTTGAGAGAGAGAGTGGGGTGAAAGACGAGGTTGGGGAGAGAGGGTGGAGGACGAGGTTGAAAGAGAGAGTGGGGAGGGTGGAGGACGAGGTTGAGAGAGAGAGGTGGTGTGGAAGACGAGGTTGAGGGAGAGAGGGTGGAGGGACTAGGTTGAGAAAGAGAGAGGAGGGGTGGAGGACGAGGTTGAAAGAGAGGTGGAGGACGAGGTGAGAGAGAGAAAGGGGGAGGACGAGGTTCACGAGAGAGAGAGAGAGGGTGGAGGTCGAGGTTGAGAGAAAGCGAGTAGGGGTGGAGGTCGAGGTTGAGAGAAAGCGAGTAGGGGTGGAGGGTGAGGTTGAGAGAGAGAGAGAGGGTGGAGGTCGAGGTTGAAGAGAGATAGTGGGTGGAGGTCGA
Organism: Cherax destructor; assembly: GCA_009830355.1. Taxonomy (NCBI): domain Eukaryota; kingdom Metazoa; phylum Arthropoda; class Malacostraca; order Decapoda; family Parastacidae; genus Cherax; species Cherax destructor. The sequence goes on along the minus strand of WNWK01005727.1, from coordinate 52,245 downwards.
GGTTGAGAGAAAGAGAGTGGTGGAGGTCGAGGTTGAGAGAGAGAGTGGGTGGAGGTCGAGTTTGAGAGAGAGAGTGGGTGGAGGTCGAGGTTGAGAGAGAGAGGGTGGAGGTCGAGGTTGAGAGAGAGAGTGGGTGGAGGTCGAGTTGAGAGAGAGAGTGGGGTGTAGGTCGAGGTTGAGAGAGAGGGGGTGGAGGTCGAGGTTGAGAGAGAGAGTGGGGTGGAGGTCGAGGTTGAGAGAGAGAGTGGGTGGAGGTCGAGGTTGAGAGAGAGGGGGGTGGAGGACGAGGTTAAGAGATTGGGGTGGAGGTCGAGGTTGAGAGAGTGGGGTGGAGGTCGAGGTTGAGAGAGAGGAGTGGGTGGAGGTCGAGGTTGAAGAGAGAGTGGGGGTGAAGGTCGAGGTTGAGAGAGAGTGGGTGGAGGTCGAGGTTGAGAGAGAGAGAGTGGGTGGAGGTCGAGGTTGAGAGAGAGAGTGGGTGGAGGTCGAGGATGAGAGAGAGAGTGGGGGTGGAGGTCGAGGTTGAGAGAGAGTGGGTGGAGGTCGAGGTTGAGAGAGAGAGTGGGGGTGAAGGTCGAGGTTGAGAGAGAGAGTGGGTGGATGTCGAGGTTGAGAGAGAGAGTGGGGTGGAGGTCGAGGTTGAGAGAGAGAGTGGGGTGGAGGTCGAGGTTGAGAGAGAGAGTGGGGTGGAGGTCGAGGTTGAGAGAGGGGGGCTGGAGGTCGAGTTTGAGAGAGTGGGTGGAGGACGAGGTTGTCCAGGTGAAGATCCTGAACGCGACGGAAGGCCGGAGGAAATTTTTTTTGTTATTGAACTAAATTGGAGTCGTGAGCATCCTTCATCGACCCCCCTCTGGTTGGTGAGAGTTGCACTGTGAACTGCGCACCGTCACACAGTGCTTCACCGTCGTGCACTGTCACACAGTGCTTCACCGTCGTGCACCGTCACACAGTGCTTCACCGTCGTGCACCGTCACACAGTGCTTCACCATCGTGCACCGTCACACAGTGCTTCACCGTCGTGCACTGTCACACAGTGCTTCACCGTCGTGCACCGTCACACAGTGCTTCACCGTCGTGCACCGTCATACAGTGCTTCACCATCGTGCACCGTCACACAGTGCTTCACCGTCGTGCACTGTCACACAGTGCTTCACCGTCGTGCACCGTCACACAGTGCTTCACTGTCATACACCGTCACGCAGTGCTTCACCGTCGTGCACCGTCACACAGTGCTTCACCGTCGTGCACCATCACACAGTGCTTCACCGTGGTGCACCGTCACACAGTGCTTCACCGTCGTGCACCGTCACACAGTGCTTCACTGTTATACCCCTTCACGCAGTGCTTCACTGTCATACACCGTCACGCAGTGCTTCACTGTCATACACCGTCACACAGTGCTTCACTGTCATACACCGTCACAGTGCTTCACTGTCATACACCGTCACACAGTGCTTCACTGTCATACACCATTACATAGTGCTTCACTGTCATACACCGTCACACAGTGCTTCACTGTCATACACCGTCACATAGTGCTTCACTGTCATACGTCACACAGTGCTGCACTGTCATACACCGTCACACAGTGCTTCACTGTAATACACCGTCACACAGTGCTTCACTGTCTTACACCGTCATACAGTGCTTCACTGTCATACACCGTCACACAGTGCTTCACTGTCTTACACCGTCACACAGTGTTTCACTGTCATACACCGTCACTCAGTGCTTCACTGTTATACACCGTCACACAGTGCTTCACTGTCATATACCATCACACAGTGTTTCACTGTCATGCACCGTCACACAGTGCTTCACTGTCTTACACCGTCACACAGTGCTTCACTGTCTTACACCGTCACACAGTGCTTCACTGTCTTACACCGTCACACAGTGCTTCACTGTCTTACACCGTCACGCAGTGCTTCACTGTCTTACACCGTCACACAGTGCTTCACTGTCTTACACCGTCATACAGTGCTTCACTGTCATACACCGTCACACAGTGCTTCACTGTCTTACACCGTCACACAGTGCTTCACTGTCATACACCGTCACTCAGTGCTTCACTGTCATACACCGTCACACAGTGCTTCTCTGTCATACACCGTCACACAGTGCTTCACTGTCATATACCATCACACAGTGTTTCACTGTCATGCACCGTCACACAGTGCTTCACTGTAATACACCGTCACACAGTGCTTCACTGTCTTACACCGTCACACAGTGCTTCACTGTCATACACCGTCACACAGTGCTTCACTGTCTTACACCGTCACACAGGGTTTCACTGCCATGCACCATCACACAGTGCTTCACTGTCATACACCGTCACACTGTGCTTCACTGTCATACACCGTCACACAGTGCTTCACTGTCATACACCGTCACACAGTTCTTCACTGTCATGCACCGTCACACAGTGCTTCAATGTCATACACCGTCACACAGTGCTTCACTGTCTTACACCGTCACACAGTGCTTCACTGTCATACAACGTCACACAGTGCTTCACTGTCATACACCGTCACACAGTGCTTCACTGTCATACACCGTCACACAGTGCTTCACTGTCATACACCGTCACACAGTGCTTCACTGTCATACACCGTCACACAGTGCTTCGCTGTCATGCACCGTCACACAGTGCTTCAGTGTCATACACCGTCACACAGTGCTTCACTGTCTTACACCATCACACAGTGTTTCACTGTCATACAACGTCACACAGGATGGGTCACATTCACGAGGTAGTGAAATGTGTCAAGTGAACCAGGCTTCCATAGGGACGATGTTTCTGTGTCTTCAGACGCTTATCAAGTCTAAACAATGAGAAACATTTCCTCAAATGAGAGCCAGTTGCTTGGTTAATAGAGCTAAAGATCTGTCGGCTGTACGAGGGTCATTTTAGGCTGCATGTCACCTGTTAACCATCAGTCAAGAATATATTATTCCTTAAAACGATGATAAAATCAAACTCTCAGCGCACAGGCCATGAGAAACATGCGCCTCGCAAGTGTACCAATTCAGTGTCTCAATAAACGTATGTTTTGTGTCTCAACAGAAGTTTGGTCCGCAGAAGTGGGTCTTTTGTTCACTTTTGTCGGCAGCCCGGCTTTTATTTCCAACCTCTCAGCATGGGCTGACAGATTGTCGTAGAGTAATGAAGATGTTAAGTAAGAAAACCTGTCAGACAGAACCTAAGTAGCTGTGGAAGGTGGTTGAACCTGAGGGAGTTGCTGGGAGGGAGAGGTGGAGAGGATGTTAGTAAGTGGGTGTGTCTGTTGGGGAAGTGGAGGGAATGGTAATAGGTGGGTGTGTCTGTTGGGAAAGTGGAGGGGATGGTAATAGGTGGGTGTGTCTGTTGGAAAGTGGAGGGGATGGTAATAGGTGGGTGTGTCTGTTGGGAAAGTGGAGGGGATGGCAGTGTAGGTGGGTGCGTCTGTTGGGGAAGTGGAGGGGATGGAGAAAAAGAAAGAGGCAGCTTGTTCAGGTGGGGAGGAGGAGGGGTAAATCTATCTCTATATGACATAGGTCTTATACTACATTCTAAATATTGTTTAGACTCTCGTAGCCAATCTTGAAGTCGCTTCAGCACACATCCGTCTGCACCATGATACTTCAACTCACAGATAAATAAAGGACAAACGTTTGCTTTAATATCAAGGTGAGTCACGTCCCTCGCATTGATTTCCACGTACACGTTAAAATATTAATAAAATAAATCAGTCAAATAGATCTGTTAAAAGCGAACGAATTCTCTCCGGACCCTCGCTGGGATTCTTTAATTAGTTGACCCTCTAAATGGCTCACAATTTTATCTCAAATCACAAAAGTTATCTAATTGTTCAAGAGTTACTAGAAAGAGCTTGCCATTTCCCCCCTCCAATATTTTTGAAAGCCTTTTCATGGTTGAAATCTTGTGGAAACATTGTTCTTTCTAAATAGGTGCTGTAAGCGTCGTGGATTTCTTTTTTTAAATTAATTTTGTTTGTTAATATTTCCTGAAGTAGATTGCTGTGACCGGGTGAGAGATTATTTTATAATGATTTGTAGAAAATTCGGATCTCAAAGCGGTTTCAAAGCGACGTATTCTAACAAACACAGGAAGGTGTATATATCTCAGTGTACATATACAGAGAGGTGTGTATGTCCCAGTGTATATTTAGGAGGAAGTTAAGAGTTGTGAGGTCCTACCGTAAATAACTCAATCTTTAGTTAATGCTTCAAAGATAGTGGCATAAACGCTGTCAACTTGAGAAAACAACTTACCAATAGACAAACACAAGATGAGTAGCTGTCGCGTATTTCGACCTCGAAACTGCAGCATCTGTTGAAGAGGACCTCAGTTGGCGGTCGAAATACGCCGATCGTTATCCTTCCCATTTTTCTTTCCTCCATGTTACGCTTACTCAAAGTCTCACGTACTTGAGTCATTAAAATGACTATTGGATTCACTATGTAATCCTTTGTGCTGTAGCAGCCGTTAAATAACACTGAGAATGCACTCTAAAGGCCCTCGGAAGACCATTTAGACGCGCTTGGAAACACTGTATATGCTAAAAGCAGTCCTGTTTATGCTGCAGGATATGTCCGACATACGCAGTCTTAAGGAGATCGCAAGAGCACTTCGAAGGCCCTCAGCGTCTTGCAGTTGACACATAAACAAGAGGAAAAGATGCAGGCTGTTGGAAGCGGCAGATTAAAGGGAGGGTGTTCCCTGGCTCCCGGGAGGTTGCCTGCTGATCCCTGTACTGCCTGAAGCTGCAGTTTCTCGCAACAGAGCTGCCAAGTTGTTGTCTTCGGAGTACTCAGGGAGGATCTGCACGGTAGGTAATGGCGTTCATTTGTGAGATGGTGCTAGTCTGTGTGCATGTGTGTGTGTGTGTGTGTGTGTACTCACCTAGTTGTGGTTGCAGGGGTCGAGTCACAGCTCCTGGCCCCGCCTCTTCATTGGCCGCTACTAGGTCACTCTTCCTACTCCATGAGCTTTATCATACCTCTTCTTAAAGCCATGTATGGATCCTGCCTCCACTACATCACTTCCCAGGCTATTCCACTTCCTGACAACTCTGTGACTGAACAAATACTTCCTAACATCCCTGTGATTAATCTGAGTTTTCAACTTCCAATTGTGCCCCCTTGTTGCTGTGTCCCATCTCTGGAACATCCTGTCTCTGTCCACCTTGTCGATTCCTCTCAGTATTTTATATGTCGTTATCATATCCCCCCTATATTTCCTGTCCTCCAGTGTCGTCAGGTCGATTTCCCTTAACCTCTCCATGTAGGACATACCCCTTAGCTCCGGGACTAGTCTTGTTGCAAACCTTTGCACTTTCTCTAGTTTCCTTACGTGCTTGGCTAGGTGTGGGTTCCAAATTGGTGCGGCGTACTCCAATATAGGCCTAACGTACACAGTTTACAGGGTCCTGAACGATTCCTTATTAAGATATCGGAATGCTGTTCTTATGTTTGCTAGACGCCTGAATGCTGCAGCAGTTATTTGGCTGATGTGTGCCTCAGGAGATGTGCCCGGTGTTATACTCACCCCAAGATCCTTTTCCTTGAGTGAGGTTTGAAGTCTCTGTCTCCCTTGACTGTACTCTGTTTGCGGTCTTCTTTGCCCTTCCCCGATCTTCATGACTTTGCACTTGGTGGGTTTGAACTCCAGGAGCCAGTTGCTGGACCAGGCTTGCAGCCTGTCCAGATCCCTTTGTAGTTCTGCCTGATCCTCGTCCGATTAAATTCTTCTTATCAGCTTCACATCAAATGCAAACAGGGGCACCTTGGAGGCTATTCCTTCGTCATGTCGTTCACACATACCAGAAATAACACCGGTCCTTGGACTGACCCCTGTGGAACCCCGCTCGTCACAAGCGCCCACTCTCACACCTCGCCACGTATCATAACTCGCTGTTGTCTTCCTGACAGGTATTCCATGATCCATTGCAGTGCCTTCCCGGTTATCCCTGCTTGGTCCTCCAGCTTTTGCACTAATCTCTTGTGTGGAACTGTGTCCAAGAAAATGCAATCTATGCACCCCTCTCTCTCTTGTCTTACTGCTGTCACCCTGTCATAAAACTCCAGTAGGTTTGTGACACAGGATTTCCCATCCCTGAAACCGTGTTGGCTGTCGTTGATAAGCTTATTCCTTTCAAGGTGCTCCACCACTCTTCTCCTGATAATCTTCTCCATGACTTTGCATACTATACATGTCAGTGGCACAGGTCTGTAGTTTAATGCTTCATACCTCAGGTAGTCGCCCTGTTTCGACAGATATGTTGAAGATTGTTGTTAGTGGTACACATAGCGCCTCTGCTTCCTCTCTCAGGACCCATGGAGAGATGTTATCCGGCCCCATCACCTTTGAGGTATCTAGCTCGCTTAGTAGCCTCTTCACTTCTTCCTCAGTAGTATATATTGTGTCCAACACTTGGTGGTGTACCCCACCTCTCTGTCTTTATGGAGTCCCTTCTGTCTCCTCTGTGAACACTTCTTTGAATCTCATGTTGAGTTCCTCACATACTTTGTGGTCGCTTTTTGTGATCTGCCCACCTTCCTTCCTCAGTCTGATTACCTGGTCCTTGACTGTTGTTTTCCTCCTGATATGGCTGCACAACTGCTTTGGGTCAGATTTGGCCTTTGCTGCTATGTCATTTTCGTATTGTTGCTGGGCCTCCCTTCTTACCTGAGTGTACTCACCTAATAGTGGTTGTAGAGGTCGAGGCTCAGCTCCTGGTTCCCAATCTCCACTATATCGTTCGCTAGACTATTCCACTTCCTAACTACTCTATGGCTGAAGAAATGCTTCCTAACATCCCTTTGACTCATCTGAGTCTTCAGCTTCCAGTTGTGTCCCCTTGTTTCTGTGTTCCTTTTCTGGAACATCCTGTCACTATCTAAATTGTCGATTCCCCGCAGTATTTTGTATGTCGTTATCATGTCTCCTCTAACCCTTCTGTCCTCCAGTGTTGTTAGTCCTATTTCCCTCAACCTGTCTTCATAGGGCAGTCCCCTGAGTTGTGGAACTAGCCTTGTCGCAAACCTTTGCACTTTCTCTAATTTCTTAACGTGCTTGACCAGGTGTGGGTTCCAGACTGGTGCAAAATACTCTAGTATGGGCCTGACGTACACGGTGTACAGCGTGTGTGTGTGGGTGTGTGTGTTGTTAGAAACATGCACAGGCAAGTACACAAGGTGAACACACACAGACACAGACACACATACGCAGACACAGACACATACACAGACACAGACACACACACAGACACAAACACGCACAGTGACACAAACACACACACACAGATACAGACACAGAGAGACAGACGGAGAGACAGACAGACAGACACACACACACACACAGTCATACACACACACACACACACACACACACACAAACAAAAAACACAACACACACACACACACACACACACATACACACACACACACACACACACACACATACACAAAACTAACACAAAAAAAAAAAAAAATAACACACACACAAAAAAAAACTAACACACACACTCACACACACACACACACATACAGGCCAACACAGACTCTTTCCCCTGCTCCTCCCCCCACCTCTCCCACTCCCTTCCCTGAACCCCTCCCTCTCCCACCTTCTCCCTCTCTCTCCCATTCTCTCCACCCACCTCCATTACCAACTTCCACCTTCTCACCCCACCCATAGTCCCTCATCAGGTCCCCACTTTCCCAACCCCAAACCCCCAGATACATATTAAAAAGAAGTTAAGGGAGAAACGAAACTACAAAAGGGGGACTACACAGGCATGAGGAACTTCCTACAAGACGTTCAGTGGGAGAGAGAATTGGCAGGAAAACAGAAAAAGAAATGATGGAATATGTGACAACCAAATGCAAAGATGCAGAGGAGAGGTTTGTCCCCAAGGGAAACAGAAGTAACGGGAAGACCAGAACGAGTCCTTGGTTCACCCAAAGGTGTACAAAGGCAAAAACTAAGTGCACTAGAGAATGGAAAAAGTACAAAGACAAAGGACCCAGGAAAATAAAGAGATTAGCCGAAGAGCCAGAAACGAATATGCACAGGTAAGGAGGGAGGCTCAGCGAGAATACGAAAATGATATAGCATCAAAAGTCAAGTCTGACCCAAAGCTGTTGTACAGCCACATCAGGAGGAAAACAACAGTCAAGGACCAGGTAATCAGGCTGAGGAAGGAAGGTGGGGAGTTCACAAGAAACGACCAAGAGGTATGTGAGGTATTTACAGAGGAGACAGGAAGGACTCCAGGAATTCAGAATAGGGAGGTATACCAACAAGTGCTGGATGAAATACACACAACTGAGGAGGAGGTGAAGAAGCTGTTATGTGAACTCGATACCTTAAAAGCGGTGGGACCTGACAACATTTCTCCGTGGGTCCTAAGAGAGGGAGCAGAGATGTTAAGTGTGCCACTAACAAAAATCTTCAACACATCCATTGAAACTGGGCAACTACCTGAGGTGTGGAAGATGGCAAATGTAGTCCCAATTTTTAAGAAAGGAGACAGACACGAGGCATTAAACTACAGACCTGTGTCACTGACGTGTATAGTATGCTGCAGCATATGGGCGATTGGCAAACCTGAGATTAGCGTTTAGACATCTGAGTAAGGAGTCATTCACGACATTGTACACCGTGTACGTCAGGCCTATACTAGAGTATGCAGCACCAGTATGGAACCCTCACCTAGTCAAACACGTCACGAAATTGGAGAAAGTGCAAAAAATTGCAACACGTTTAGTCCCGGAACTGAGAGGTATGTCTTATGAGGAGAGGTTAAGGGAACTCAACGTGATGACACTAGAGGATAGGAGGGACAGGGGGGACATGATAACAACGTATAAATTACTGAGAGGAATTGACAACTTGGACAGGGCTGGAATGTTTCGGAGATGGGATACAGGAACAAGGGACCACAATTGGTAGCTGAAAATCCAAATGAGTCATAGGGATGTTAGGAAGTATTTCTTTAGCCTTAGAGTTTTCAGGAAGTGGAATAATCTGGAGAGTGAAGTAGTGGAAGCAAGTTCCATACATAGCTTTAATAAGAGGTATGATAAAGTTTATGGAGCAGGGAGAGAGTGATTTAGTATCGACCAGTGAAAAAGCGGGGCCAGGAGCTATGACTCGACCCCTGCAACCACATATAGGTGAGTACATATAGCTGAGTACACACACACAAACACACACACACAACACAACGCACACAAATACACTCACGCATGTACAACAGGCCTAGTGTCTAATCGATATGTGTCTAAGACAAAATGGCAACACACACACACACACACACACACACACACACACACACACACACACACACACACACACACACACACACACACACACACACACACACACACACACACACATTTAGCACCAATACCTTTTGCTTTTTTCCCAACATCTGTGTTAATGTAATTGAGAGAAGCTTGGAGGTAAAGTAATTTATTTCACTAATTACCTGTCAGAGGTAATTAGCGGGAGGGCAACGCCGGGGAGCATCTCTCTCTCTCTCTCTCTCTCTCTCTCTCTCTCTCTCTCTCTCTCTCTCTCTCTCTCTCTCTCTCTCTCTCTCTCTCTCTCTCTCTCACTCTCTCTCTTTTTTCCTCTTTCCTCTTCTTTTTTTACGATCTTTCATGTCTTGCCTCTCTTACTATATTCTCTTCCTTCCTCCTCAATCTCTTCCTGCTCCTCTTTCTCCTCCACCTCTTCCTGCTTCTCCTCTTCCTCGTCTACCTCTTCCTGCTTCTCCTCCTCCTGCTGCTCATCTTCCTCCTGATGAAGGTTTCACTTTATTGTGTATACATGCGTTTATTTTGCTTATCTGTCTTTGTCTATTGGTTAGCTCTCTCCCTCCTCTCTCTCTCTCTCTCTCTCTCTCTCTCTCTCTCTCTCTCTCTCTCCATCTTCTAGTGTTGACGCTCAGAGAATGTCTTATACTCATTGTCTGAGCGCACTCTGTGGGAAATACCCTTCTTGTTTGTGTTCTGTGTGTGTGTGTGTGTGTGTGTGTGTGTGTGTGTGTGTGTGTGTGTGTACTCACCTAATTGTGGTTGCAGGGGTCGAGTCTCAGCTCCTGGCCCCGCCTCTTCGCTGTCTGCTACTGGGTCTCTGCTCTCCCTGCTCCATGAGCTTTATCATACCTTGTCTTAAAACTATGTATGGTTCCTGCCTCCACTATATCATTCTCTAGTCCATTCCACTTCCTGACTACTCTGTGGCTGAAGAAATGTTTCCTGACATCCCTTTGACTCATCTGAGTCTTCAGCTTCCAGTTGTGTCCCCTTGTTTCTGTGTTCCCTCTCTGAAACAACCTGTCACTATCTACCTTGTCAATTCCCCGCAGTATTTTGTATGTCGTTATCATGTCTCCTCTGACCCTTCTTTCCTCCAGTGTTGTTAGTCCTATTTCCCTCAGCCTTTCTTCATAAGACAGACCCCGGAGTTGTGGAACTAACCTTGTCGCAAACCTTTGCACTTTCTCTAGTTTCTTGACGTGCTTGACCAGGTGTGGGTTCCAGACTGGTGCTGCATACTCTAGTATGGGCCTGACGTATACGGTATACAGTGTCTTGAACGATTCCTTGTTAAGGTAACGGAACGCTAATCTTAAGTTTGCCAGTCGCCCATATGCTGCCGCGGTTATCTGGTTGATGTGTGCTTCCGGAGACGTGCTTGGTGTTATACTCACCCCAAGGTCTTTCTCCTTTGTTGAGGTTTGTAGCCTTTGTCCACCTAGCCTGTACTCTGTCAGCGGTCTTCTTTGCCCTTCTCCGATCTTCATGACTTTGCATTTGGTGGGGTTAAATTCGAGAAGCCAGTTGCTAGACCAGATGTCAAGCTTGTCCAGGTCACTTTGAAGTCTCGCTTGGTCTTCATCCGATGTGATTCTCCTCATTAATTTCACATCATCTGCGAAAAGAGACACTTCTGAGTCTATCCCATCCGTCATGTCATTCACATATAGCAAGAATAGCACTGGTCCTAGGACTGACCCTGCGGTACACCGCTCGTCACAGGCGCCCACTGTGATACCTCATCACGCACCATGACCCGTTGTTGCCTCCCTGTGAGGTATTCCCTGATCCATTCCAGTGCCCTTCCTGTTATACACGCTTGGTCTTCCATCTTTTTTACTAATCTCATGTGAGGAACTGTGTCAAAGGCCTTCCTGCAGTCCAAGAAAATGCAGTCAACCCACCCTTCTCTCTCTTGCCTTACCTCTGTTACTTTATCATAGAACTCCAGGAGGTTTGTTACACAGGATTTGCCTTCCCTGAAACCGTGCTGTCTGGCGTTGATTAACCTGTTCTGCTCCAGATGCTCCACCATTCTTTTTCTGATGATTTTCTCCAAGACTTTGCACACTATACATGTAAGTGACACCGGTCTGTAGTTTAGTGCCTCTTTTCTGTCTCCTTTTTTAAAGATGGGGACTACGTTGGCCTTTTTCCATATCTCAGGTAGCTGCCCAGTTTCAAGGGATGTGTTGAAAATTTTGGTAAGTGGCACACTCAGAACCTCAGCTCCTTCCCGAAGGACCCATGGTGAGATATTGTCCGGACCCATTGCCTTTGAGGTATCAAGGTCACTGAGTAACTGCTTCACCTCCCCCTCAGATGTGTGTATACCCTCCAGCACTCGATACATCCCTTGTTGGTGATGCACCCCGTCCTGTCTACCCAACTGCCTCCCTTCCTCCACTGTGAATACTTCCCTAAACCTCGAGTTGAGTGTGTGTGTGTGTGTGTGTGTGTGTGTGTGTGTGTGTGTGTGTGTGTGTACTCACTTATTAGTACCCACCTGTTTGTGGTTGCAGGGGTCGAGTCACTGCTCCTGCTTCCGCCTCTTCGCTGGTCGCTACTAGATCCCCTATCTCCCTGCTCCATGAGTTTTATCGTATTTTATCTTAAAGCTATGTATGGATCCTGCCTCCAATACATCACTACAGATTTGTTCAACTTCCTGACCACTCTGTGACTGAAGAAATAATTCCTGACATCCCTGTGACTCATCTGAGTCTTCAACTTCAAACTGTGACCCCTTGTTGCTGTGTCACATCTCTTAAACATTCCGTCCCTATACACCCTGTCAATTCCTCTCAGTATTTTATGTGTCGTTATCATGTCATCCCTATCCCTCCTGTCCTCCAGTGTCGTCAGGTTGATTTCCCTTAATCTCTCTTCGTAGGATTTTCTCATTAGCTCTGGGACTAGTCTTGTTGTAAACATTTTTACTTTCTTTAATTTCTTGACGTGTTTGACCAGGTGTGGGTTCCATACTGGTACTGCATACTCCGATATGGGCCTGACATACACGGTGTAGTGTCTTGAATGACTCTCTACTCAAGTGTCGAAATGGTATTCTTAGGTTTGCTAGGCGCCCATATGCTGCAGCAGTTATTTGGTTGATGTGGTGTGCCTCAGGAGATGTGATCGGTATGATGCTCACCCCAAGATCCTTTTCCTTGAGTGATGTTTCCAGATTTTGGCCCCCTTAGCCTGTACTCCGACAGCGATCTTTGACGCTCCTCAGTCTTCATGATTTTGCACTTGGTGGGCTTAAACTCCAGGAGCCAATTGCTGGACCAGGCTTGCAGCCTGTCCAGGTCCCATTGTAGTTCTACCTGATTCTCATTCGTTTGAATTTTCCGCATTAGCTTCACATCGTCTGCAAAAAGGGACACCTCTGAAGCTATCCCTTCCGTCATGTCATTCACATATACCAGAAAAAACACCAGTCCTAGGACTGACCCTTGAGGAACCCCGCTCATCACATGCATCCACTCTGACTCCACTCGTTGTTTCCTTCCTGTCAGGCATTCTCTGATCCATTGCAGTGCCTTTCCTGTTATTCCTGTCTGCTCCCAGCTTTTGGACTAATCTTTTGTGCGGAACTGTGTCGAAAGCCTTTTTACAGTCCAAGAAAATGCAGTCCACCGATCTCTCTCTCCCCTGTCTTACTTCTGTCACCTTGTAAAACTCCAGCAAGTTTGTGACACAAGATTTCCCTTCCCTGAAACCGTGCTGGTTATCGTGCATAAGCTCATTCCTTTCTAGGTGCTCCACCACTCTTCTGATAAACTTCTCTATGATTTTGCATACTATGTCAGTGACACTGTTCTGTAGTTTAATGCTTCCTGTATGTGTGCCATTTCGGTTTGCTCGAGACCTTTTTGTCTTCCTTGAAAACACTTCCTTGAATTTCGTTTTGAGTTCTTCACATACTTCTCGGACATTTCTTGTGATAGTCCCTCCTTCCATCCTCACCCTGATTACCTGGTTTTCGACTGTTGTTTTCCTCTTGATGTGGCTGTACAACGGCTTTGGGTCAGATTTGGCTTTCGATGCTATGTCATTCTCGTATTGTCGTTGGGCCTCCCTTCTTATCTATGCATATTCGTTTCTATCTCCTCGACTAATCTCCTTATTTTTCTGGGTCCTTTCTCTTATATACTTTTTCCATTCTCTAGCACACTTAGTATTGGTCTCTCTACATCTCTGGGTGAACCAAGAGCTCGTTCTTGTCTTCCCATTATTTCTATTGTCCTTGGGTACGAACCTCTCCTCCGCCTCATTGCATTTTGTGGTCACGTATTCCATCATTTCATTGACTGTTTTTTTCCCACCAGTTCTCTGTCTCACTGTACTTCATGCAGAAAATTCATCATGCCTGTGTAGTCTTCTCTTTTATAGTTTGGCTTCTCCCGTCCTACTTTGTTTCTTCCCTCTCCACTTTTAGCTCTACAATATATTCGAAGGTCAGAACCACGTGATCATTAGCTCCGAGGGGCCTTTCGTATGTGATGTCCCTAATGTCTGAGCTACTTAAGGTTAATATTAGGTCCAGTCATGCTGGTTCATCTTATCTTCTCTCTGCGGTAGTGTCCCTAACGTGTTGATGCATGAGGTTTTCCAGTACCACCTCCATCATCTTAGTCAGCCACGTTTCTGGTCCTCCATGTGGCTCCAAATTCTCCTAGAATGTCAACCATTGCTCTGCTGCTCTCATCGCATTCTTGTCTTGACCTCCTGCTATTCAGTGTCAGGTTGTATATCTCTGCAATCACCACCTTGGGACCCCCAGTCTGAAGTGTTGCCACTACGCAGTCCCTTGCTTCCCTTCTCTCCACTCCTTCCAACTCTTAAAAACTCCCCTTGTTTTTAATGAGCAGTGTGTGTGTATACTCACCTAATTGTGGTTGCAGGGTTCTGTTCTTAGCTCTGGTGTGTGTGTTTGTGTGTGTCACTCACAACTGAGGCAGCACAACTCCTTGGCGCTGAATGATCCATGCGGGTTCAGAGCTTTGTAGCAACATTGATGATAATAATCATTATAATAATAATGTTAATGAATCTGTATTGATAAAGCCACTGGATGGCGACACGTCTACTATAAAGATACCCAGATGTTGCACAGGTTTCGTAACTTTCATGTTGTCGGTATTGAATACCTTTCTTGCACAACCACATAATAATAATAATATTTAATTTAAAAACAACAACAACAACAACAACAACAATAATAATAATAATATAATAATAATAATAATAATAATAATAATAATAATAATAATAATAATAATAATAATAATATTAATAATAATAATAATATTTTTTTTTATTTATTAACACATCGGCCGTTTCCCACCAAGGCAGGGTGGCCCGAAAAAAAAACTTTCATCATCATTCACTCCATCACTGTCTTGCCAGAGGCGTGCTTACACTACAGTTATAAAACTACAACATTAACACCCTCCTTCAGAGTGCAGACACTGTACTTCCATCTCAGGACTCAAGTAATAATAATAATAATAATAATAATAATAATAATAATAATAATAATAATAATAATAACCTAATCTACCGTACATTGGTGTCTTTCTTCTGCCAGTCAGCCAGGGCTGTCACACATACATCAAGTAACTTCCTGCAGTCACTGCTGCACATCACTGGCTGCAGCAACACCGCAGGAAGAACAGCGCTGCTCCATCACCTTTCCCGACGCAATACCCTCCGCTTGCAGACCTTCGCAGAACAACTTTGGCCGTACAGGGCGTGAAGAACTGCTTCCACGCTTCAGAACTTTTTCTCTCCAAAGCAGCGGCGGGCCGCGCGAACTTACTGTCAAAAGGAACAAATAAACCGGAGATATGATGGCGTCTTGACTCACATCCTTTTCTGAAGGTTCCAGCAACTCCTGGAGGGGCCGCCCGTCAACACGCTCTATACATGAAAGGAAACATGCGGTCTGTTTATATACGAAACTTTGGTGGGTGAGTTTTGTGTAGTGTGGCATTGTCGGTGTGGTTGTTTATGTCTTGCAAAGAATGTTTCTTGTTTCTTCTCTTTGGTAGAGACCTTGGAAACGCGTTATCTCTTGTTAGGTTTTGTTAGGAAGCGTTAGTACCTCGATATCTCTTGTTTGGTTTAATTACGAAGCATTAGTAGCGCGATATATCTTGTTTGGTTTAATTACGAAGCATTAGTACCTCGATATATCTTGTTTGGTTTAATTACGAAGCATTAGTACCTCGATATCTCTTGTTTGGTTTAATTACGAAGCGTTAGTACCTCGATATTTCTTGTTTGGTTTAATTACGAAGCATTAGTACCTCGATATATCTTGTTTGGTTTAATTACGAAGTGTTAGTACCTCGATATCTCTTGTTTGGTTTAATTACGAAGCATTAGTAGCTCGATATATATTGTTTGGTTTAATTACGAAGCATTAGTAGCTCGATATCTCTTGTTTGGTTTAATTACGAAGCATTAGTACCTCGATATCTCTTGTTTGGTTTAATTACGAAGCATTAGTAGCTCGATATATATTGTTTGGTTTAATTACGAAGCATTAGTAGCTCGATATATATTGTTTGGTTTAATTACGAAGCATTAGTAGCTCGATATCTCTTGTTTGGTTTAATTACGAAGCATTAGTAGCTCGATATATATTGTTTGGTTTAATTACCAAGCATTAGTAGCTCGATATATCTTGTTTGGTTTAATTACCAAGCATTAGTAGCTCGACATCTCTTGTTTGGTTTAATTCCTAAGAATTAACACCGCAATATCTCTTGTTTGGTTTAATTACCAAACATTAGTACAGCGATATCTCTTCTTGTTTGGTTTCATGCATAAAGCGCCAGATCTTTAAGGTCATTCTGTGCTTTAGACACAAACCGTTCTTACCATTATAAATTCTACACTATCATCATCAACGTAGCGTCACCAATTCGTATTACATAAATAATAATCACAAATCAAGGGGAAAAAACTTTAGTTGGTGGTTCGTTCCTAGTCACTGGCCACAAGCAAATTTAGACGAACGGTTAAATATCCCCACCTTTTATGCGGCTGGACATGCGGGGGTTCTAAGTGGGGCAAGGACGCTGTAGGGAGATTGGCACTCTCCCTCCCTCCCAGAGAAGAGGCAATTCTACCAGTAGGCACAAAGTACTCAAAGTGCCTGATGGCATCATTATTGTGACCCAGTCTTGGTAGAGGGGAAAGGAAAACTCTTTATAGGAGATACATTACTGTCGGTGTTTATGTCTTAGTGCGATATTCAACACTGTCACTGTGAGTCTTTATATACAATATAAATCTTTTATTTTTGGTGTAAAGGTTCAGGGAGCCTTCCAGTTAATACATTATCATTTTCTTTTTTGCGATAGAGCTGAATGAAAGAAGCTATAGTGTACTCTTGTGGTACTACAGTGTACTCTTGTGGTACTACAGTGTACTCTTGTGGTACTACAGTGTACTCTTGTGGTACTACAGTGTACTCTCGTGGTGCTAGTGTACTCTAGTGGCGCTATAGTGTACTCTTGTGGTGCTGCAGTGTACTTTTGTGGTGGTAGAGTGTACTCTCATGGTGCTACAGTGTACTATCGTGGTGCTTCAGTGTACTCTCGTGGTGCTACAGTGTACTCTCGTGGTGCTACAGTGTACTCTCGTGGTGCTACAGTGTACTCTCGTGGTGCTACAGTGTACTATCGTGGAGCTACAGTGTACTCTCGTGGCTCTTCAGTTTACTCTCGTGGTGCTACAGTGTACTCTCGTGGTGCTACAGTGTACTCTCGTGGAGCTACAGTGTACTCTCGTGGTGCTACAGTGTACTCTTGTGGAGCTTCAGTATACTCTCGTGGTGCTACAGTGTACTCTCGTGGAGCTACAGTGTACTCTCGTGGTGCTACAGTGTACTCTCGTTGCGCTTCAGTATACTCTCGTGGAGCTACAGTGTACTCTCGTGGTGCTACAGTGTACTCTCGTGGTGTTACAGTGTACTCTCGTGGTGCTACAGTGTACTCTCATGGTGCTACAGTGTACTCTCGTGGTGCTACAGCGTACTCTCGTGGTGCTACAGTGTACTCTCGTGGTGCTACAGTGTACTCACGTGGTGCTACAGTGTACTATCGTGGCTCTTCAGTGTACTCTCGTGGTGCTACAGTGTACTCTCGTTGTGCTACAGTGTACTCTCGTGGTGCTACAGTGTACTCTCGTGGTGCTACAGTGTACTCTCGTGGCTCTTCAGTTTACTCTCGTGGTGCTACAGTGTACTCTCGTGGTGCTACAGTGTACTCTCGTGGTGCTACAGTGTACTCTCTTGGTGCTACAGTGTACTCTCGTGGTGCTACAGTGTACTCTCGTGGTGCTACAGTGTACTCTCTTGGTGCTGCAGTGTACTCTCGTGGTGCTACAGTGTACTCTCGTGGTGCTACAGTGTACTCTCGTGGCTCTTCAGTTTACTCTCGTGGTGCTACAGTGTACTATCGTGGCTCTTCAGTGTATTCTCGTGGTGCTACAGTGTACTCTCGTTGTGCTACAGTGTACTCTTGTGGTGCTACAGTGTACTCTCGTGGTGCTACAGTGTACTCTCGTGGCTCTTCAGTTTACTCTCGTGGTGCTACAGTGTACTCTCGTGGTGCTACAGTGTACTATCGTGGTGCTACAGTGTACTCTCGTGGTGCTACAGTGTATTCTCGTGGCTCTTCAGTTTACTCTCGTGGTGCTACAGTGTACTCTCGTGGTGCTACAGTGTACTCTCGTGGAGCTACAGTGTACTCTCGTGGTGCTACAGTGTACTCTTGTGGAGCTTCAGTATACTCTCGTGGTGCTACAGTGTACTCTCGTGGAGCTACAGTGTACTCTCGTGGTGCTACAGTGTACTCTCGTTGCGCTTCAGTATACTCTCGTGGAGCTACAGTGTACTCTCGTGGTGCTACAGTGTACTCTCGTGGTGCTACAGTGTACTCTCGTGGTGCTACAGTGTACTCTCGTGGTGCTACAGTGTACTCTCGTGGTGCTACAGTGTACTCTCGTGGTGCTACAGTGTACTCTCATGGTGCTACAGTGTACTATCGTGGCTCTTCAGTGTACTCTCGTGGTGCTACAGTGTACTCTCGTTGTGCTACAGTGTACTCTTGTGGTGCTACAGTGTACTCTCGTGGCTCTTCAGTTTACTATCGTGGTGCTACAGTGTACTCTGGTGGTGCTACAGTGTACTCTCGTGGTGCTACAGTTTACTCTCTTTTATTGCTACAGTGTACTCTCGTGGTGCTTCAGTGTACTCTCGTGGTTCTACAGTGTACTCTCGTGGTGCTACAGTGTACTCTCTTGGTTCTACAGTGTACTCTCGTGGTGCTACAGTGTACTCTCGTGGTGCTACAGTGTACTCTGGTGGTGCTACAGTGTACTCTGGTGGTGCTACAGTGTACTCTCGTGGCGCTTCAGTGTACTCTCGTGGTTCTACAGTGTACTCTCGTGGTGCTACAGTGTACTCTCGTTGTGCTACAGTGTACTCTGGTGGTGCTACAGTGTACTCTCGTGGCGCTTCAGTGTACTCTCGTGGTTCTACAGTGTACTCTCGTGGTGCTACAGTGTACTCTCGTGGTGCTACAGTGTACTCTCGTGGTGCTACAGTGTACTCTCGTGGTGCTACAGTGTACTCTCGTGGTGCTACAGTGTACTCTCGTGGTGCTACAGTGTACTCTCGTGGCGCTTCAGTGTACTCTCGTGGTTCTACAGTGTACTCTCGTGGTGCTACAGTGTACTCTCGTGGTGCTACAGTGTACTCTCGTGGTGCTACAGTGTACTCTCGTGGTGCTACAGTGTACTCTCGTGGTGCTACAGTGTACTCTCGTGGTGCTACAGTGTACTCTCGTGGTGCTACAGTGTACTCTCGTGGTGCTACAGTGTACTCTCGTGGTGCTACAGTGTACTCTCGTGGTGCTACTGTGTACTCTCGTGGCGCTTCAGTGTACTCTCGTGGTTCTACAGTGTACTCTCGTGGTGCTACAGTGTACTCTCGTGGTGCTACAGTGTACTCTCGTGGTGCTACAGTGTACTCTCGTGGTGCTACAGTGTACTCTCGTGGTGCTACAGTGTACTCTCGTGGTGCTTCAGTGTACTATCGTACAGTATGAGTGTTAAAGATACAGGTGTACTACTCAAGGGCTGCTGCTGGCCCCTTTTTTATAATCTGAGAGAACGTTGTGCCTTTTCCAATTTTCACGAGGCTGTCTTGACTGGAGAGAGTGGCATATGTGTGTGTACTCACCTAGTTGTGGTTGCAGGGGTCGATTCACAGCTCCTGGCTCCCGCCTCTTTACTGGCCGCTACTGGGTCACTCTTCCAGTTCCATGAACTTTATCATACCTCTTCTTAAAGCTATGTATGGATCCTGCCTCCACTACATCACTTCCCAGACTATTCCACTTCCTGACTACTCTGAGACTGAAGAAATACTTCCTAACATCCCTGTGATTCATCTGAGTCTTCAATTTTTAACTGTGACCCCTTGTTGCTGTGTCCCATCTCTGGAGAATCCTGTCTCTGTCCACCTTGTCGATTCCTCTCAGTATTTTATATGTCATTATCATGTCCTCCCTAACTCTCATGCCCTCCAGTGTCGTTAGGTCGATTTTTCTTAACCTCTTCTCGTAGGACATGCCCCTTAGCTCCGAGACTATTCTTGTTGCAAACCTTTGCACTTTCTCTAGTTTCCTTAAATGCTTGGCTAGGTGTGGGTTCCAAACTGGTGCTGCAAACTCCAACATGGGCCTGACGTACTCGGTGTACAGGGTCCGGAATGATTCCTTATTTAGATGTCGGAATGCTGTTTTTAGGTTTGCTAGGCGCCCATATGCTGCAGCAGTTATTTGGTTGATGTGCTCCTCAGGAGATGTGCCTGGTGTTATACTCATAAGAACATAAGAACATAAGAAAGAAGGAACACTGCAGCAGGCCTACTGGCCCATGCGAGGCAGGTCCAAATCTGCAACGGCTTAAGCCAATGCCCCTACCCAGCCAAGATCTTGAGTGAGGTTTGTAGTCTCTGGCCTCTTAGACTGTACTCTGTCTGCGGTCGTCTCTGCCCTTCCCTAATCTTTATGATTTTGCTCTTGGTGAGGTTGAACTCCAGGAACCAGTTGCTGGACCAGGCTTGCAGCCTGTCCAGATCCCTTTGTAGTTCTGTCTGGTCCTCGTCCGATTGAATTCTTCTCATCAACTTCATATCATCTGCAAACAGGGACACTTCTGAGTCTATTCTTTCCGTCATGTCTTTCACAAATACCAGAAACAGCACCAGTCCTAGGATTGACCCCTGTGGAACGCCCACTCTGACACCTCGCCACTTACCATGACTCGCTGTTGTATTCCTGACAGATATTCCCTGATCCATTGCAGTGCCTTCCCTGTTATACCTGCCTGGTCCTCCAGCTTTTGCACTAATCTCTTGCGTGGAACTATGTCAAACGCCTTCTTACAGTCCAAGAAGATGCAATCTAGCCACCCCTCTCTCTCTTGTCTTACTGCTGTCACCCTGTCATAGAACTCCAGTAGGTTTGTGACACAGGATTTCCCGTCCCTGAAATAGTGCTGGCTATCGTTGATAAGCTCGTTCCTTTCTAAGTGCTCCACCACTCTTCTGATAATCTTCTCCATGACTTTGCATACTATTTATGTCAGAGACACTGGTCTGTAGTTTAATGCTTCGTGTCTGTCTATTTTTTTTAAAAATTGGGACTACATTTGCTGTCTTCCATACCTCAGGTAGTCGCCCAGTTTTGATAGATGTGTTGAAGATTGTTGTTATTGGCACACATAGCGCCTCTGCTCCCTCTCTCGATACCCATGAAGAGATGTTATCTGGCCCCATCGCCTTTGAGGTATCTAGCTCTCTTAGTAACCTCTTCAATTCTTCCTCGGTTGTATGTATTGTGTCCAACACTTGATGGTATACCCCACCTCTCCGTCTTTATGGAGTCCCTTCTGTCTCCTCTGTGAAGACTTTTTTGAATCTCGTGTTGAGCTACTCACATACTTCGCGGTCGTTTCTTGTGATCTCCCCTCCTTTCTTCTTCAGCCTGATTACCTGGTTCTTGACTGTTGTTTTCCTCCTGATGTGGCTGTACAACAGCTTCGGGTCAGATCTGGCTTTCGTTGCTATGTCATATTCGTTTTGTCGTTGGACCTCGCTTCTTACGTGTGTATATTCATTTCCGGCTCTACGACTGCTCTCCTTATTCTCTTGGGTCCTTTGCCTTCTATATTTCTTCCATTCTCTAGCACACTTGGTTTTGGTCTCTCTACACCTTTGGGTGAACCAAGGGGTCATCCTAGCTTTCTCGTTATTCCTGTTGCCCTTGGGTACAAACCTCTCCTCAGCTTCCTTGCATATTGTTGTCACATATTCCATCATCTCGTTTACCGACTTCCCTGCCAGTTCTCTGTCCCACTGAACCCCGTGCAGTTAATTCCTCATGCCTGTGTAGTCCCCTCTCTTAAAGTTTGGCTTCATTCGTCCTGCCCTTCCTGCTTCCCTCTCCACTTGTAACTCTATGTATTCGAAGCTCAGAACCACATGATCACTGTCTTTCATATGTGATGTCCTCAATATCTGCACTACTCAAGATGAATACTAGGTCCAGTCTTGCTGGCTGATCCTCTCCTCTTTATCTTGTGTGTGTGTGTGTGTGTGTGTGTGTGTGTGTGTGTGTGTGTGTGTGTGTGTGTGTGTGGTGTGTGGTGCGTGCGTGCGCGCTCACCCATCTGTGGTTGAAAGTTCCGAGTCACACCTGATTCCGCCTCTTGGCTGGTCGCTACTAGGTCCACTCTCTCCCTGCTCCAAAAGGGTTATCGTGTGTGTAGCTGTATGTGTGTCTGTGTGTGTGTATGTGTGTTTTAAGAAATGATAAATTCAACTGTACCCAGAAATTTAATAAAGCAGCGCAAAGTTAAAGTACTTTATTTCCCCCTAAAAAAAAACTTTTTTGTCCACCGAGGC
This sequence comes from Cherax destructor, assembly GCA_009830355.1. NCBI lineage: Eukaryota > Metazoa > Arthropoda > Malacostraca > Decapoda > Parastacidae > Cherax > Cherax destructor. The sequence continues at coordinate 29,921 of WNWK01005727.1, read as the reverse complement.
AATGGATTCACTCCCTCTACTCCCTTCCTTCCCACTCCTATCTATTCCTTCCATCCCTTCTTCTTTTCCTCCCTTCCTTCGTGGTAATTCCCACTAAACAGTAACACTATCTCAGCTGGAAGGAAACCTTTGAACCTCACGTAGCAGCTGAACCCTCGCTGGAATACTTCACAGCTGAACCCTCGCTGAAATACTTCACGATAACTTCGTCACCCTTCTGAAGTCTTCCAGATCTGGCTGACAAATTTCATTACCTTATATATGAAAGCCATCTTGCATGATGGAGTATGAGAGGGTAAACCCATCCTGTGTGATGGGGTATGACAGAGAAACCCATCTTGTGTGATAGAGTATGACAGAGAAACCCATCCTGCGTGATGGAGTATGACAGAGAAACCCATCCTGTGTGATGGGGTATGACAGAGAAACCCATCTTGTGTGATAGAGTATGACAGAGAAACCCATCCTGTGTGATGGGGTATGACAGAGAAACCCATCTTGTGTGATGGGGTATGACAGAGAAACCCATCTTGTGTGATGGGGTATGACAGAGAAACCCATCTTGTGTGATAGAGTATGACAGAGAAACCCATCTTGTGTGATAGAGTATGACAGTGAAACCCATCCTGTGTGATAGAGTATGACAGGGAAACCCATCCTGTGTGATGGAGTATAATAGGGGAAGAAATAATTAGCTAGAGCTCCCACTATATAACTATCATATTGAATAGCGCAGCAACACCCTGCGGATATATCCAATATTATAATCTAAAATATCTGACTCACGAAATCGTAATGACACCATTGCAAACAAACCATACCACGGGTGGGGTTCGAACCTAGCTGGCTCAGTGGCTTACGCGACGGTCTGGAGTTTTGAGACTCTCTGACCGCGGGTTCGAACCCCACCCGTAGTATGGTTTCTAAAATACCTTTCTGTTCTTCGTCGACTTCCCGCTCTTCCTCTGTCCTCTTCCCTCCTCCAGTTTTTTCCCCCTCGATCTCTTTCCCCTTTCCCTTTTCCGTCTTCCCTCCCCAAACTCCTTCCACCCCTCCCATCCTCGCTCTCTCTCTCTCTCTCTATCTTCTATACGTTTCTCTCCTTTTCACACCATCTTCGTCCCTCTGTTGCTCTCTTGGTGTTTTATATCTTGGCCGACGTTTATCACTGCCCTCTTGCACACTCTCTCTCTATAAAAGGCGTCTTAAAGAAAGCAAAAGACTCTGCCAGACTCTCCTCACAATGGTAAAAGGACTTTGTGCTTGGTGCAATTTATATGTTAATATATCTGCTCTCTCGATGCGAGTATACTATGCTGGTGTGTCTAGACCAACCCCCGTGGGGGTTATACTTTGTTGGTAAGTTTGTGGAGGATATGCTGTGTCGATATGCTCCTTTTTTTATGTTTCTGATCGTTAGGCTGTGTTGATATATTACTTTGCTGATGTGACTGATCGTTATGCTGTGTTGATTTGTTGATGGGATTATACTTCGTTGGTACGTGCTGTGGAGGCACTGTCGTCGGTCTACTTGCCTAGTATATTCAGGTTAGGTAGCAAGCTATGTGGCTAATGTCATGCTAAATGCTGTCGCATACTATGTTGGTATGCTTTGGCTATAGTTATATACTCTTGTATACTTCTCAAGAGCAAGCAAAACAAGTGTGTAATTTAGATGTAATAATAATACTAATAGTAATAATAATAATAATGATAATAATAATTATAATAATAATAATAATAATACATTTAAGCGCTAAACCCAAAAGGGTCATATAGCGTTGCCGGGAGGGATGTGCGGAGTGAGAGAAGGGTAGGGGGTGTGGAGGTAGGGGGTTAGTGGGGGGAAGGGGAGGGTTAGCAGAAGAGTAAAGCTTAAATCAAAGTTGGGGGCAGCAAGTTAATTTCGGTTAAGAGAGGCTAAATAGAGAGTGCGATAAAGTTGGGACTTTCAGCGAGGAGGTCAGTTAGAGAGAGCGAAGATATAAATGTCGCCCTAGAGCATTATGAAGACTTTTAGCCCAATGAAGCTTCGTCAAATCAATAACGAAAGATTTTCACAATAAATGCGCTATGTTTTATTGACATCCTTGTAGTTATTTCATAATGTTGTATCTTTGACCTAGCAAGGCAGCATTTAATACCTTCTCTGACCTAGCAAGGCAGCATTTAATACCATCTCTGACCTAGCAAAGGAGTATTTAATACCCTCTCTGACCTAGCAAGGCAGTATTTAATGCCATTTCTGACCTAGCAAGGCAGTATTTAATACCTTCTCTGACCTAGCAAGGCAGTATTTAATGCCATCTCTGACCTAGCAAGGCAGTATTTAATACCTTATCTGACCTAGCAAGGAAATGTTTAATACCATCTTTGACCTAGCTGACTTAGTTGACAGGAAGTACGGTACATCTACTGTGTGTAGTGCCAGAACCAGGAGTTGCATAGTATCTTCTCAGCTTTCTGCAGTTGAAGATGAAATATTGTGGGTAGTGAAGGTCAGTGACGACTTGGTTGGTGTAATCACGTTCTTCCTCACGAGACTCAAGGGAGAGCAAGAGATGCTGTGTGCTCTTGACAAGAATTTGATGATGCTCTCCACGCTTGGTTTAGCAATCCTGATGAGAACAAGAATGCAAGTCATTTTTACTTGTTGGTTTCGGTGGACTCCGCAGTCAAGTTTACCGCAGTGTTTTGGTCCTAATATTGCGCCCCCTGAATGGGGCCCAATGTTTATATTGTATATATTTACCTTTTCATATAATTTTATATTGCCGATATTTTCATTAATAGCTAAAATGAAAATACCTTGATTTATATTATTATTTGACTTATTATATTAGTTATGTATGTAGGTAGGATATAACATATTACACTTCTCACTGTGCTCGGTGTTGAAGAGCTGTGATTGGCTGCCCACTGTCACAAACTACCTTGCTAACTACTGCTTACTTGTTGATGTCAGGCTGTATCTTGCACCTCGCTGGAGGACCAAGGGCGAGTCACGTGATCTCACCTGATGTCGAGAAATCGTTCTCTCCACAGCTGGTCATCGCTGGACCAGCACCTCTCTCTCTCTCCACAGCTGGTCATCGCTCGACCAGCACCTCTCTCTCTCTCTCTCTCCACAGCTGGTCATCGCTCGACCAGCACCTCTCTCTCTCTCTTGTCTCTGTTTGTTCGTTATTTAGACTCTGTTTTGGTAGAGTATAGTTTTGCTGGAGAGTCGAAAAATACTTCTTGTAACTCTGTGTAACTGTTCACAGAACATAGTTCAGATTTAGTGATTTTTGACGTTTTGCTGAGGATGTGTCATAATGACACTCTAAGTCAAGCCAGGTCCCAAGCTAAAGCTTCTGACGTATTTTGTGTGGCATCTACGCACCGTCGTAGTCGGGGATTTGGTTATGCTGAACTTAGATTCAGTATTAAGGGAGTTTTATGACTTATGGAGGATCTGCTGATGGTCCCCAGTTAGGGTCACTATTTTGTCTCCTTGTTCCTGACGCTGTGCTGCTGCTTGGTACATTATTGCTGTTGGCGAATGATTTGTCATATTGTTCAAGCAAGTTGTTTTGATTGCCTTGTTGGTCGAGAAGATTATTTGTGGACGTTTAGTCAGTCACTGTTTAAGTCTAAGTCGAGTCGAGTCTTACTAAGACATAATGAACAACTTTGAGCACACACACACACACACACACACACACACACACACACACACTCTTGTATATACTAGTATTTTTATAATTGATGATAACGTACCAGACGGTACTTAAGAGTCATACTGATATGAAATGTGCCTTCACCACTATACTACTATATGTTCAAGTTAACTTTTCACTTTGATTTTGTCCACCTAGACAACTTTGTTAATAAACATCTCGTTGGATTATTATCACCTAGTTGTAATCCCCAAACTCTAATAGTAAGTAAGTTTATTCAGGTATACATAAATACAGTTAAATCATACAGCAGCATATGTGTAGAAAACCCAGGATAACCCAAAAAAAGTCAGACAGAATGACTTATTTACTCAATACAAGGGATAACTAGATCTAATCTTAATCCGACAACTTGTTACAAAAATCAGAAACAGGCTGAATACTAGAGGGGGGAGATCTTCTAGTATTCTCTGGAGATGTCTATACTTTATAGATATCGCCTTTTTGTAACATAGCTAAGATGCGTTGATAACAAGATGTGACATAACTAAGATGCGTTGATAACAAGATGTGACATTGCTGAGATGCGTTGATGACATGATGTGACATAGCTGAGATACGTCCATGACTAGATGTGACATAGATGAAGTGCGTTGATGACATCTTAGTCATCGCCTCCAGACGCCTCAGTAATCAAAATCTCCTCAGCAGTATCAGTTCAGTGGAATTTTTTATCAAGTCTTCCAGTGAGGAATAAAACAACGGACAGATTTCTTTTGTAGTTGTGGTCCGAAAATACGTCAACAAACTTGATTTCAAAATCTAGTATAAACCAAATAAGAACTAACTTCTACATTAATACGAGACGAGGAGGATAAGCGAGCCAGCTAGCAGACTGAGCGCAACACGAGAACCTAACAGGACCTTATCATTTTTAAAGAGATGGTCCGGTAAGTCAGGGGAAGGTCTCGGTCCAGCTGGGGGTCATCATATGACTAAGACCCGCGTCAGGAAACACTTCTTCTGTTGTCGAAAGAGACAATTGTACATAAGCCTCTTTTTTCCCACATCTTGTTGGTATCATCATACCATTTCTCACTTGTCCTGTTTCCTGACAAACCTTGATTAACAGAACCTTCCTTAAATATATCTAGTTGGATGAATCTTATTGTAGCCACCTGACCAAGTGGCTTACGCAAACGGCCTTGCGTTTTACGACCCATTTACCGTGAGTTCGAACCCCACCTGTACCGAGGTTTGTTAGAGCCTTCTTGTGTAGAGACTGAGGAGGACTGTCACCGGACATTCTCTTCACTAACCTCACACTTTGTATACAAGTATTATCGCACACTTCTGCCAGGACAGATATTATGTAAATGATTTAGAAAAGCGACGAGTTGAAGAGCGAGACACTCGTGCAACATTCAGCAATCTTTAATAGTGGAAACGTTTCGCCAACAACGTTGCCACATTAAAGATTCCCAAATAAATGTTCCTTTATTTGGGTCTCCCTACCTTGGTGGGAGATGGCCGGTGGTATAACACAATGTGTATCCCTGGTGTCTGCTCAGAGAGCACCACTGTAGATATATGTATATATATATATATATATATATATATATATATATATATATATATATATATATATATATATACAGTGCTCCTCTCTGAGTATATATATATATATATATATATATATATATATATATATATATATATATATATATATATATATATATATATATATATATATATATATATATATATATATATATATATATATATATACACACACACTGGCATCAAGGTACCTACCTAGAAGTGCCGGGATTAATATCCTCTCACTGACATCAAGGCACCTACCCTGAAGTGCCAAGATCAATATCCCCTAACTGGCATTAAAGCAGATACCTTGAAGTAATGAATCAATATCTCCTCACTGGTATCAAGGCACCTACCTACATAAGACTTCAACAAGTGCCAGCTGGATGCCAACTGTACCAAGTCGTGGCACACTTTCATCAGCTTTAACCCTTAAACTGTCCAAACATAGATCCATGTTTGCTTGCGTAGCACTCCAAACGTAGATCTACGTTTTTTTTCATACTTTCTTATTGAGAATATCAAGGTCAGAGTGCTACGCACGCACATGTATATTTACTTTTTTTTTACATGCTTTCTTATGGAGAAAATCAAGGTCAGAGCACTGCCCACAAAAACGTAGTTCTACGTTTGGACATCTCTTGTTTTCCACCAAAGTCAACAGTTGTCCTGCCTCAAGGCAAATTTTTTTTACATGCTAACACTATAAAATTAAATTCTATGAATACCAAACTAATACTGAATTAACACTGGAGTAAATACTGACTTACTAAAGGACTAAATATTAACTAATTACTAAACAAAATACTGACTAATTCCTAAACTAAATACTGGTTAATTAATGAACCAAATGCTGACTATTTACTGAGCCAAATGCTGATTATTTACTGGATTAAATACTGACTATTTACTGAACTAAATAGTGACTGATTACTGAACATAAATAGTACTGGTTAGTTAACGGGGAGCCTAATGCCCATCTTCTACACCCAGGGTGGGCAACCCAGGGTGGGCAACCCAGGGTGGGCAACCCTGTGGCTATGAAAGTGTTTGCCACATTTTTGGCTCCTACAATACAATGTAACAAAATTCGTTTCCCAAGAAAGTTCGATTTGTTGATGTGAGTTTAGAGGCGGTGCTGAGATGTGCCCAGAGTTCACATAGTTTCTGGCGAATTCTGTGTTTTGCAATTTGTTGGGAGAAAAAAGATTCTCAAGTTTTTTCAATTTATTTTTTATTTTTATTTTTGAGTCTAAGGCAACCGAAGAGTCAGAATTTACATATTCCCAATATATATATATATATATATATATATATATATATATATATATATATATATATATATATATATATATATATATATATATGCAGAACAAATGAAGATATAATCAGTCCAATAAGTTGCCGACCTTAAGGCCATAAAAGTTGCCTGTGACCTTACCCCTCCCCCCCCACGGCACAAGAACATTTCAATACCTAAGTTATGAATGAAAGCATAAACGTATACAAGCTGAGCGAAATACACCACCTCACGGTGTATGCATTCAACGTGCGTGAGGAATGCTGAAAGAAAGTATATACACTGAACGAACACAACTGAGATACAACCAATTCCGCGGTTTTTTTAAACCATTTATTCAACTAACTTGAAGTTGATAAAATTATTCTGGTTAAGAAACGTGAGTCAAACACTAGAGCAGATTTATTAGGAAACGTTTCGGTCCTGGAACCTTGATCACTTCTGAAACACAGACGTTAAATAGACAGTAGAAATAATCAAGGTCCCAGGGCCGAAACGTTTTCTAATAAATATGTCCTAGTGTTTGCTCACGTTTCTCTCTAAATCAATTTGTCGGTATCTGTTACCAAGGTTTGTACCAAAATTCTTCTCCACGGAGAAAAAAAGAAAATTATAAAGACTGCAAAATATTTAGATTTAAGTCATTCTATAAGGAAATCAGTTGAAATTAATGATTAAGTTCTAAAGAAGAATGTTTATAAGTTTTTGATAACTTTCTTTTAGAAGACATTGAAAAATAATCCAAGCGCTTGGAATTTCACTATTTTTTCACAGTGGTTGTTCTGCATATATATATATATAAGGTAGACTCAAATATTTTTAAATTTGACTGAAATCAAAATTTCACAATGTTATTCAAATAGAATGCTGGGAATGGTTCATCAACTTTGGTCATAGGGCGATTGCACATGCCAATTGTTTCAAGAATCTGGATCTAGTTACCTTACACCAGCACTGAAAATTTGATGCCCAGCAGGTGAGGCTTCTTGGTATGGACGAAATAAAAACGTAAAGTTGGTGGGGAAAAAAAAGAAAAAAATTAAAAAAATTCTAACAACCGCTTAAAAACCCTCGTTCTTGAACAACTGCATACTCTACTACTACTACACTACTACTACTTCTGAGCTACTACACACTGCTACTCTCTACTACTACTACTGCTACTTACTACTACACTGCTCTGCCTGCTCCTCTCTGCTGCTCTCCCTCTCTGCCACTACTAGCCTCTGCTCAGCTGCTGCTGCTGCTGCTGCTGCTGCTGCTCACTCTGCTGCTGCTCTCACTCTCTGCTCTGCTTACTACTCTGCCCTGCTCTCGCTCTCTGCTGCTGCTGCTCGCTACCTGCTCTGCTGCTGCTACTGCTCTGCTCGCTGCTCTGCTGCTCTACTGCTGCCTGCTACTGCTCTCTGCTCTGCTGCTGCTACTGCTCTCTGCTACTGCTGCTGACTGCTCTGCTCTGCTGCTGACTCTGCTGCTGCTGCTGCTACTGCTGCTGCTCGCTCTGCTACTGCTCTGCTGCTGCTGCTACTGCTGCTGCTCTGCTCTGCTCTCGCTGCTCTGCTGCTGCTGCTGCTGCTACTGCTGCTGCTCTGCTTGCCTGCTGCTGCTGCTCGCTCTACTCTGCTACTCTCTCTACTGCTGCTGCTGCTCTACTCTACTGCTGCTGCTCTGCTGCTAGCTACTACTACTGCTACTCGCTCTACTACTACTCTACTGCTCTGCTACTACTACTCTCTGCTCTACTCTGCTACTACTCTCACTGCTACTGCCACTACTACCTACTACTCTGCTCTCTGCTCTACTTCTACTAATACTACTGCTATTTCTCTACTACTACTAATAATAATGCAACTAATAAATAAAAAACAGTAATAATAATAAACTAACAACAACAAAAACAATAATAATAATAATAATAAAAACAGTAATAATAATAATAATAATAATTATAATAAAAACAATAATAAAAATAAAAATACTAATAACATGCCTGACGCAACATCGCAGAACTCTTGGTTGGTGGGATTTAATGTGTGGAGTTATTGTATGAACTTTTCCGTTGGTGTGGAAGTTAATCGGATTATTATAGGGTTGACCTTTACTGCGCGGTGTGACCTTTCATCTGCCACTGACAGTCTTTTAATTTTTCGACTTTCCTGCCTCAGAATTTTGATATATATAAGCATGTACTTGCACGGGCATTATATTAATACTGGCTATGAACATTTGAAAGATATATATATATATATATATATATATATATATATATATATATATATATATATATATATATGTCGTCCGATTAGGTAAAACTGGTCAATTAGCAAGAACTCATCTAAAATTAAGTCCTTTCTAAAATTTTCTCTTATACGTTTAAATATATATATTTTTCATTTATGTTAATGTAAGAATTTATAATTTTGTACCAAGAGAAACTTTGAAAACCTACCTAACCTTATTACAACAAGCGCAATTTAATTTAGCCTAACCCAACTAAATATATTTTAGATACGTTAACATTAATTTAATAATAAACAAACACAATGAAATATATTTTTTTCGTTATGTTCAGAATGATTTTGGCGAATTTTTTGCATACACAAATTTTCACTTGTCTTATATGGCAAGGTGAACGTTGCTATTTAAGCCAAAATCGCAAGTTTTACCTAATCGGCACGACATATATATATATATATATATATATATATATATATATATGTGTGTGTGTGTGTATACATACATATATATATATATTTATATATGTCGTGCCTAATAGGTAAAACTGGTCAATTAGCAAGAACTCATTTAAAATTAAGTCCTTTCTAAAATTTTCTCTTATACGCTTAAAGATATATTTTTTCATTAATGCTAATGTAAAAATTAATAATTTTGCACCAAAAGAATCTTAGAAAACTTACCTAACCTTATTATAACAAGCGCAATTTAATTTAGCCTAATCCAACTAAATATGTTTTAGATACGTTTACAATAATTTAACAATAAACAAACACAATGAAATATATTTTTAACGTTAGATTCAGAATGATTTTTGCGAAATTATTGCATACACAAATTTTCGCTTGTCTTATATGGCAAGATGAGCGTTGCTATTTAAGCCAAATCGAAGTTTACCTAATCGGCACGACATATATATATATATATATATATATATATATATATATATATATATATATATATATATATATATATATGTCGTGCCGATTAGGTAAACTGGTCAATTAGCAAGAACTCATCTAAAATTAAGTCCTTTCTAAAATTTTCTCTTATACGTTTAAAGATATATTTTTTCATTTATGTTAATGTAAGAATTTATAATTTTGTACCAAGAGAAACTTTGAAAACCTACCCAACCTTATTACAACAAGCGCAATTTAATTTAGCCTAACCCGACTAAATATATTTTAGATACGTTAACATTAATTTAATAATAAACAAATACAATGAAATATATTTTTTTCGTTATGTTCAGAATGATTTTGGCGAAATTATTGCATACACAAATTTTCGTTTGTCTTATATGGCAAGGTGAGCGTTGCTATTTAAGCCAAAATAACAAATTTTACCTAATCGGCACGACATATATATATATATATATATATATATATATATATATATATATATATATATATATATATATATATATATATCGTGCTGATTAGGTAAAATTGTTTAATTAGCAAGAACTCATTTAAAATTAAGTTCTTTATAAAAATTTCTCTTATACGTTTAAAGATATAATTTTTTATTTATGTTAATGTAACAAATAATAATTTTGTACCGAAAGAACCTTAGAAAATTTACCTAACCTTATTATAACAACCGCAATTTAATTTAGCCTAACCCAACTAAATATATTTTAGATAAGTTTACAGTAATTTAAAAATCAACAAACACAATTAAATATATTTTATTTTTCGTTAGGTTCAGAATGATTTTTTTTTGGAAATTATTGCATACACAAATTTTCGCCTGCATTATTCGGCATGAAGAGCGTAAATTGCACTGTAACACAGTACTTTGTGAAATAAAAGAACCTTCCACAGATGCAGCTTAAGAATATACTACTACTACTACTAAAACTGATAATAATAATAATAATAATAATAATAATAATAATAATAATATAAATAGTACTAATAATCATGAAAATAATCATAATGCAAATTATAATAATAATAATAATAATAATAACAATAATTCTTGATTCGCCGGTACTCTCCCGGCCCGGGCCTTTCCCAAGTTGTGGCCCGGCCTTGGCTCCCGTTTTCGGGAGTATCTCAGACTAACGTCTGCCATGGCAGGAGGTACTTGCCTCTCATCGTTGGGACCAACTGTCCCCAGGCCTAGCAACATTCCCCGCCCTCACGGGGCTAGTAGGGAGAAGCTATTCCTCTCTGGTCTGCCATCTTCCCCGCCCCAGGGGGGGGGGCTGATGGGAAGGGCAGTCTTGTGAGCTGCAGACTGTAGCAAGCTCTAGCTCAGGCACCTACCCTGCCCTAGAAGGGCTGGGCATGGTGTCTTCCAATAATAATAATAATAATAATAATAATGATAATAATAAAGTAATAATAATACAAAAATAATAATAATAATAATAATAATAATAATAATAATAATAATAATAGTACTAATACTACAGCCACGATTAAATATTTCATTTTAAGTTTCTTGAAAGTATCTGAAAAAAATGTAGTGCCCCTTCCCCCCATACACACACACACATATATATATATACACACATACACACACACACACATATATATATACACACATACACATATATATATACACACATACACATATATATATATATACACACATACACACACACATCTAGCCAAGCACGTAAAGAAACTAGAGAAAATGGAAAAGTTTGCAACAAGACTAGTCCCGGAGCTAAGGGGTAGGTCCTACGAGGAGAGGTTAAGGGAAATCGACCTGACGACACTGGAGGACAGGAGAGATAGGGGGGACATGATAACGACATATAAAATACTGAGAGGAATTGACAAGGTGGACAAAGACAGAATGTTCCAGAGATGGGACACAGCAACAAGGGTTGTGAAGGTTGTCGCCAATCTTCTCAGGAAAAGTATAATAGAAAAAGACTAATAACAAGAAAAATAAATAGAATGAAATTTAAATAATAAATACGTAAATATGATTATAATAATCCTATCTTAAGAAAAAATGAAAAATGAAAACAAAAAATAATATATATATATATATAATCCAAAGCTAGATATTTACAGCTGTGATCTTGATACTGAAGCAATGAATCCCTGTGATGACTCCGTGGTGGTGGTATTGTTGTTGTTGTTGCCTCGATGTTTTCCACAAATCCAACAGTTTTCCAAACTTCCACAATGTCACAAATGATGTCCGGGACTCAGTTGAAAGTTGTCCCCTAGTGACGTCCAGTTGCCTGATGTTTCTAGTGTGTACTGAGGTACTACTGGTGTAGTGTAGAATTGATGGGTTTACTCTGTTTCTCAATTGGTGAGTACGCCGGCCCCCCACTCAGCCTTGAATCCGATGATCCGAGCGGACACAGAGGACTGTGAATGAAACCACAATAATTACTCACCATTCTAGCATTAATTTACATAGTAGGCATAAGGCCTTTAAAAGAAATGGCGAAACTGTAATAATTAACTCTACCAAAAACCAAGGCAGGACATAGCAGAAGTGAATGTTGTTAAACATGAGTGAAGCTCCAAAATAATTAAAGAGTGAAGCTCTTAAACATAAAATAATGAAGATACGAGCAGCCGTGAAGTACTTACAGTGAGATCGAGCGTAGTCAGTCGAGTGATCTCAACCTGTGGCCGGAGCCCAGCATTACACCTCTCACCGGGTAAAAGGGGGGTATAGCAGAAGCGAGACACTCACCCCACCTCAACAAGCAAACTACCACTCAACCATCACTCTACATACCTTCACACTTTCATCACTCCTATCTATGGACTTTTCCCTCACACTCCCCCATACCAAGACTGCTAGTCAAGGAATAGAAGTAGAAATTATGAGGTAAAAGTCCCCCCAAAAAATGAAAGTCGCATAAGTACAAATATTCTACTGACTGTCATGACTTAACCAGTCAGAGAAATAATTAGATGAACCATTGATATACACAATATGAAACTTAAAAGCCTGGAGTGCCAATGTCACCTCAAGAGGCGACTGTTGGTTCCCTTAAAAGTTTCTAGGTATACTAATGGTTTATGATCTGTTCCTAGAATGAATTCTTTCTCCAGTAAATAGAATTTAAGTTATGGGTATCTCGTTTCCGGTGGAGGGAATTTATAGGCTCAGAAGTACCGGAAGTAGGATCGTGGAGATGAGGTGTAGTAAGCCATTGACACCTGTTGCACGACCCATACTTCTTTGACACCTGCGTGTACATATGTGGCCGGAAATACGTATGCCTGATTTTATGCCACATCTTATGATGGGCCCAGTGTTCAGTCACTGGCAGGTCATGAGCCATTTGGAGAATTGACTCGCGGCATTGGTCGGGAATGACTAGGAGGGAATAATCTACTGTAAGAGAATTTGGTTTCAACACAGATTTATATAAGATCCCGTCACGATATTCAAACTTATGTGACGAGTATCTTCCCTGGATAACTGTATTATTTATAGCATGACTATGGCAATACCGAAGTGAAGGGCAAGTCTGCTGAAAATTGATAAAGTCATCTTTGGACCGAAGATCTGTGGCAATTAAAGGATCAATAGAAGGTGAAGCCTGAGCTTTAGTCTTTACTTTACTTGGGACAGATGGTATATGGTTGGAGGTGGCAACATTACTGTCATCTACTGAGTGAACAGGTGATCCTGCCATCTCGATTCCAAGTGCAGTATCATCTGTTTCAACTTTTAAATGACTATTACAATGAGATAAGGGAGATTTAGCAATAGGACTGATAAGGAGCTTATCTACCTTGGGAGGAGGCTGAGCTGAAAAACCTGCATCTATGTGAGGTGACGAAAGATCGGTCTTCCAAGGAGGAATGGCACCTTTAACGTTACCTATTATTATAGAGCAAGTTGTGATGGGAGCTAGTACCGCATTAGTCCAACCTGTAAACCATTTGGACCTGATGTAACACCGCATGGTAGGAAACGTGTCTGTATGGCCCAAGTAATCTGAAAGAGTAGTGGAGGCATGAGTGGGTTTGAGATTAGGGAACAGTTTATCCGAAATGACTATACAAGTGCATCCAGTGTCTCTTAATATCTTAGATACCTTAAGACCATTAACGGTTCCTGAACAGAAGGGAGCTTGTTCATTACCTTCTTTGACGCATCTACCCACCTTGTGAACTATCTTAGAAGGGCAATCAGGGCGTGTATGTCCTTTTCCACCACATACATGACAAACTGGGATAAATGATTTTTGTTCTCCCTCTACATGAGACTTAACCTTTGGTTCAGGTGAACCATTGCCCTTAGGGATCGACCCCTTCAGGCCCTTATAGGAATTATGAGCTTCCGCATACAAGTCAGCAGCTTCAGCAACTTCCGCAGCCGTAATCAGATTACGTTCTCTAATGAAGGTTCGTATCTGGTGGGGCAGAGCCGTCAGGAACTGGTCGGCAACCATGAAATCTCTAAGAGATTCATAAGTGTGATCAATTCCTGCACTGTCTATCCAAAAATCAAACAACCGAAAGAGAGTAATCTGTAACTGCTGGAAATTCTGACCGTGTTGTAATGCGGCATACCTGAAATATTTCCTATAAGAATTTGTAGTTTTCTGGTAGGCCTTAAGAATTGCCTTCTTCAACAGATTATAGTCACAAATGATATCCTGTGACAAAGTTGCATAAATGTTCAAAGCTGTTCCTGAGAATAACATACCCAGCCTAGTAGCCCACGAATCAACTGGCCATTCACAGAGGGCAGCTGTATTTTCAAATCTAATAATATAAGAAGTTATGTCTTCCCCCCTCTGTGAAGGGTGGCAAGTTGGGGGTGGGGGTATATGAAGGAGTGGGACGCTCCACTACGCCCTCATTTAATTTCTGCTGGGTAAGACCTAGTTTCTTATTCTCTAATTCTAGACGAGCTTTCTCTACTTCACGATCTTTCTCTTTTTCTCGTTCCTCATGTTCTCTAGCTTTTGCTCTTTCCTCTAATTCTTTCTCTAGAGTGCGTGCATCACGCTCTCTAGCTTGTTGTTCTCGTATTTGGGATCTTTCTTCACGATCAAGTCTATCACGTTCTTTTTTTTTCTTCTAGTTCTCTTTCTAACTGTCTCTCTTGTCTTTCTCTTTCAAGTTTTTCTTTCTCCTTTCTCTCTTCTCTCTCAATTCTCTCTCTCCTTTTTCTCTTCTTTCAATTTCTAACTGTCTCTCTTGTTTTTCTCTTTCAATTCTCTCTCTCTCCTTTTTCTCTTCTTGTTCCCTTTCTAACTGTCTCTCTTGTCTTTCTCGATCTCTTTCTAACTGTCTCTCTTGTTTCTCTCTTTCAATTTCATTCTTTTTTTCCTGAATCTTAGTAGCTATGAAAGATTCTAAAGTTTTCCCCGTAATACCTAGCTTCATCCCAGCATTCAGCCAGAACTGGTATTCCTCCATACTAACCGGGATAACTTAACTTACTGGGTGAAGGAAACAGATATAAGAAAACGGAGGGTTCAAATCCTGCTCCGCTACAACTGAACAAAAACCGGAGGGTTCAATCCCTACTTCGATTTATACAGTATAATTTGACCGGAGGGTTCTATGCCAGCTCCGACCAACCAGTAAGGAGAATGGGATCACTTGACCATCCACTCTTCCCACTATAATCAAGAGTGTCCTATGACAGTTCCCTTGATATAACATAAGAACTCAATGAAGAAGATTTATCACTGGAAAATCTCGGATCCCTAGAGTCTATTCCTAAAATAATCTTCAAGCTCAAAACAAAGGTGGCAGAAGTAACTAGCACATCCTGCCTTGACTTGACTAACATAAACAAAGAGTAATTAACAATCACCAAATCCTTTAAATACCTTAACTGTAGTCCTACTATAGTAAATGAATACTTATGGAGGGTGGCAACCGTCTGTGGTGTGGAGCGTTGGAGCTACACTGCGTCACTGTTGGCGGAGTTCCAATAATGTACCGCCGGCTCTGTCCGAGTAGCGTCGAATCTTGTTCGAGGTGTCGAACCTTTGAGTCAAATCCTGGCAAGGTCGCCACTTGTGAAGGTTGTCGCCAATCTTCTCAGGAAAAGTGTAATAGAAAAAGACTAATAACAAGAAAAATAAACACTTTATTTTAATAGAATGAAATTTAAATAATAAATACGTAAATATGATTATAATAATCCTATATATATATATATAATCCAAAGCTAGATATTTACAGCTGTGATCTTGATACTGAAGCAATGAATCCCTGTGATGACTCCGTGGTGGTGGTATTGTTGTTGTTGTTGCCTCGATGTTTTCCACAAATCCAACAGTTTTCCAAACTTCCACAATGTCACAAATGATGTCCGGGACTCAGTTGAAAGTTGTCCCCTAGTGACGTCCAGTTTCCTGATGTTTCTAGTGTGTACTGAGGTACTACTGGTGTAGTGTAGAATTGATGGGTTTACTCTGTTTCTCAATTGGTGAGTACGCCGGCCCCCCACTCAGCCTTGAATCCGATGATCCGAGCGGACACAGAGGACTGTGAATGAAACCACAATAATTACTCACCATTCTAGCATTAATTTACATAGTAGGCATAAGGCCTTTAAAAGAAATGGCGAAACTGTAATAATTAACTCTACCAAAAACCAAGGCAGGACATAGCAGAAGTGAAAGTTGTTAAACATGAGTGAAGCTCCAAAATAATTAAAGAGTGAAGCTCTTAAACATAAAATAATGAAGATACGAGCAGCCGTGAAGTACTTACAGTGAGATCGAGTGTAGTCAGTCGAGTGATCTCAACCTGTGGCCGGAGCCCAGCATTACACCTCTCACCGGGTAAAAAGGGGGGTATAGCAGAAGCGAGACACTCACCCCACCTCAACAAGCAAACTACCACTCAACCATCACTCTACATACCTTCACACTTTCATCACTCCTATCTATGGACTTTTCCCTCACAAGGGTACATAGTTGGAAGTTGAAGACTCAGATGAATCACAGGGATGTTAGGAAGTATTTCTTCAGTCACAGAGTGGTCGGGAAGTGAAATAGTTTGGGAAGCGATGTAGTGGAGGCAGGTTCCATACATAGCTTTAAGATTAGGTATGATAAAGCTCATGGCGCAGGGAGAGTGACCCAGTAGCGGCCAGTGTAGAGGCGGGACCAGGAGCTATGTCTCGACCCCTGCAACAACAACTAGGTGAGTACACACACAGATGATGAGGTGAAGTTGATGAGAAGAATTCAATCGGACGAGGACCAGGCAGAACTACAAAGGAATCTGGACAGGCTGCAAGCCTGGTCCAGCAATTGGCTCCTGGAGTTCAACCCCACCAAGTGCAAAGTCATGAAGATTGGGGAAGGGCAAAGAAGACCGCAGACAGAGTACAGTCTAGGGGGACAGAGACTACAAACCTCAATCAAGGAAAAAGATCTTGGGGTGAGTATAACACCGGGCACATCTCCTGAGGCGCACATCAACCAAATAACTGCTGCAGCATACGGACGCCTAGCAAACCTAAGAACAGCATTCCGACATCTTAATAAGGAATCGTTCAGGACCCTGTTCACTGTGTACGTTAGGCTCATATTGGAATATGCAGCACCAGTTTGGAACCCACACCTAGCCAAGCACGTAAAGAAACTAGAGAAAGTGCAAAGGTTTGACGACACTGGAGGACAGGAGAGATAGGGAGGACATGATAACAACATATAAAATACTGAGAGGAATTGACAAGGTGGACAGAGACAGAATGTTCCAGAGATGGGACACAGCAACAAGGGGTCACAGTTGGAAGTTGAAGACTCAGATGAATCACAGGGATGTTAGGAAATATTTCTTCAGTCACAGAGTGGTCAGGAAGTGGAATAGTTTGGGAAGCGATGTAGTGGAGGCAGGATCCATTCATAGCTTTAAGAAGAGGCATGATAAAGCTCATGGTGCGGGGAGAGTGACCCAGTAGAGATCAGTGAAGAGGCGGGGCCAAGAGCTATGAATCGACCCCTGCAACCACAACTAGGTGAGTACACACACACTCGGGTATTAATAAGTACTGGTGTTTACCTGGCAGGTAAGTGAAAGTTACAGCTGCTCCTGGGACAGATGTCACACTGGGACAGATGTCACACTGGGACAGATGTCACAACCATCAGTAAGGTGACGCATATTTTACGTCACTTGTCACTGACTTCGCTTTTACAACTGATACGAATTTTAGCATCGGATGGGGACTGAAAGGTACCAAAACGGATGGGGACTGAACCCATGGCAGGTGGGTCCTAAAACTAGCAGGTGAGTGTGGTTAGCGCACTGGTCTGCGAGTTTTGTGATTATCACGATTTCGTGAGTCAAGAGGACTAGAAGAAATAGTTGATAATTTATGTATTACAGTCAGATACACTCATTCTGTCGTTAAGGTGAACATTAGTCTCAACCTCAACATTAAAATCTCACAATTTCCTCCCAAAGGACGTGGGCATCAAGAGCCTCATGTCGATGCACTGGGCAGCCTGGACGTCATAATATTCTGTACACAATACTGACAAGTATATGAGTATGACATAAAAAATACCACAATGAAAATTGGAAATATAACCTGTGTTTACACACACACGTGAGTGTAAACACATGAAAGCGCTCAGGTTTTATTTCCGATTTTCACTGTGGTATTTTTTCATATTTGTAATCACGCGTTTTATTGTGATTTCTTCCATGAATATGAGACGTGTAAGCTAACCCATGGCTGTTCCCTGGACAATGAAAGACAGTGTGCATTACACTGCTCATCTCCTTGTTGTGAGGACCAGTGGCAGGGCTGTGGTTTTTCTTTTTTTTCTTGTAGTCTCTCATGTGTAGTATTCACATTTCTTTCTTTTCTTTGCACTTGTGCTCTGCTTCCTGCCCCTGTATGGACATGGTTTATAACAAGGACCCAGAGTCAGACTCAGTAGGTCACCTGGTAGCTGTGCCCTGGCTATGATATCATTTACATTTCTTACATCTCAGTGGCCGGTTCTCTCGATTTCTGCAATGTGGATAAGACTTTTGGTGATAAATTAGACACATATGTAACACTTGGGTATGTTTATTGAGGAAAGTCAAAAACAAGTGATGAAGATCAGGAGTCTGAGGTAATTAGTCCCTCAGTCTGGAGTCTATGTAATCAGTCCATCAAGACTGAAGGACTAATTTTCTCAAACTCCTTCTCATCTTCACTACTCTTCTCTATATTGGATTGACGAAGCCACTGTATGGCAAAACGTATTCTCAATGAAGATACCCAAATGCTGCACATGTATCTAATTTATCAACTTGTCAGTTCTGTGAACCATTTAACTACAAGACTTGTGGTGTTTGGTGAGGCTTCTTCCTCCCGGCGTGATGAGCACAATGTTTATGGTCATGGTACTATGCGGATAAGCTGATCTGTGTACCGTCTGCTTCAGTGGCACTGTGGTGGGTAGTAGTGCCATTACGCTGATGGCAGGGACTATACCAGAATTACTGAAGACAGGCACTGTATCAGAATCAATGAAGGCTGGCACATTATCAGTTAGGTTGGTGCCGTGGATACTACTTTTAACCACCACCACTCCCGGGCCAATGAGGGAGAATTCAAGGGTGACCACATGTCCGTGTATGCTAGAAGCCCACTCCAGCTAGGCTGTGAGTTGGTTAGTTTGAGGTATACATGCAGATATATGAGCAACATTTAAGTATGTGTATTGCAGAGACGTTTCTCTTCGGAGATGTCTGTTAATACTACTACTACTACTAATAATAATATCCCCGTTCTTTACCCTACCTCTCTTTCCTTTCCTCCCTGCCGTCTCGTCACCTGTCTGCCCCTCCCTGCCGTCTCGTCACCTGTCTGCCCTCCCTGCCGTCTCGTCACCTGTCTGCCCCTCCCTGCCGTCTCGTCACCTGTCTGCCCCTCCCTGCCGTCTCGTCACCTGTCTGCCCCTCCCTGCCGTCTCGTCACCTGTCTGCCCCTCCCTGCCGTCTCGTCACCTGTCTGCCCCTCCCTGCCGTCTCGTCACCTGTCTGCCCCTCCCTGCCGTCTCGTCACCTGTCTGCCCCTCCCTGCCGTCTCGTCACCTGTCTGCCCCTCCCTGCCGTCTTGATACACTCTGTGAAGCTTCTCTGTATAATAGTATTTAGCTGAGGATCATAAAATTTTATATTTGGTAGATTTCATTTTGTATTGTTTAACATATAGATATTTTATTTTTTACCAAATTATCATAATAAAAATTAAGAATACCATAGGTATGCCTAAGGAAATCTAGCACCATCATTAGTCTGACCTGGGTTGAGAAATAGAGCAGCTTGATGATGTATCTCCTTTCCATAATTGATGAAGGCAGCTAATGCAGCCTTCTCATGAAAACAGGTCAAGAGGTGAGTGAGGGCCATCTGTAGGTCACTTGGTATATACTTCCTGTTGGGTGGCAAGTAAGACTGACCTAGCTAACATGGCCATCCTTTTCGGGTTTCTCATTTTGGACTAGGCCTATTGCCTGTTCCAATCAATGCTTCCTTTTCATCTTCTAATTTTCTAAGTGCCCTATTATGGGCGCCCATGTACTGGCAATTTCATACTCAACTAATGTTTCTTAAGGACAACAACTGGTACAGTAGTGAAGGTCTCAGGTAATGAGTGGTCCCTGTTTACGTGTGAGGGCTGCCTGGTTATTCCTTCCTGGCGGACTACTATATTTTACTTGATCGGGAATTGAAACAGGCTGGTTTCTGTTCTTTGGCAGACGTGCTTGATGGATTGTGGTAAAGGTGGTAAAGATTGTCTAGGGATGGAGGATGAACACACGACTCGTTGTTTCTTGCTGTGTTGACAAACGACAGATGACAGTCGATTGTCAATCTGCAGGATTCAACCAAAGCTTACTTTGAGACCTTAGTCGAAGATCTGTCTAAGGTATTTCCAGGACGTGGTCTGTGTGTGGATGCTCAGGCTGAAGTATTGTCAGTGGTGGTTTAGGAGTCACCGAGTTTCGACTTCTGGATGCAGTTGATGGTCCAGTCTAGCAACTGAAAAGAATAGTTTGTGAGACACTTCTGGAAGTTCATTGAACCTTGTGACCCGCCAGGTCAGCTCCGAACACCAGCACACAAACGAGAGACTTCAAAGCAGTCGGCACAAGTTCCTCTTAACAACCCGGAGCAAATAAATCACTGTAGTGTAAACTATCTGGGTCTGAACACAATACATCTCTTCCCACCATCACCAGTGTCATACAAATAAAATGCTTTTTTATTGATTTTTTTTACTGAGGGGAAACTCAGGCATTAAACATTCTGGTCACTAAAATGAACAAGAATGACCTGGGTCACTGGTCTCCAGCATAAAATTGATGTCCTGATGCTACTTTCCTGGGATCAAACCTGATAACCTCACATTCTCCCAGGTGATGTATGACTCATGCGGGTTTTGCGCTGTCCCATAAATGTATTTTTGGTCCGCACTTCAAAGGTTGTTGAAGTTGAAACTTAAGACGCATTCACAGCAAGACTCAACACTCTTTATAAAAAGAATTAATAACAACTAGAAAATCTCTCATAAATCCAGATAATAACAGGGCAAATGTCTCTTAAATCCGGATAATAACCGAGCAAATCTCTCCTCAATCCAGATAATAATAATCTTGATTCCGGATAATAACCTCGTCTACCCATCCGGATGATGACCTCGGTAGTGATCCGAATACATACATATATATATATATATATATATATATATATATATATATATATATATATATATATATATATATATATATTCGGATACACTAGCGAGGTCATCATCGATAGGTGGAGTTATACCGAATTAAGATTATTATTATCTGGAAGGAAGATTGTCGGTTATCCGATTTAAAGACATTTCCCTTATTATCCTGATTTATATATATATATATATATATATATATATATATATATATATATATATATATATATATATATATATATATATATATATGCAGCCCGAGTATACATCAACAACATGTCCAATGAAAAAGCTTTAATCAAATTGGACTTTGCCAATGCTTTCAACTCAGTCAGAAGGGATGCTGCTCTCCAAGTAGTTTCTAGGCACTTTCCTTCCCTCTATCCTTTCATAGAATCGTGTTACAGTGTAGCTTCTAAACTTTTGTTTGGGGACCATGAAATTGACTCGTGTGAGGGTGTGCAACAGGGGGACCCTCTTGCTCCCTTTCTATTCTGTCTAGCCATCAAGGATGTCACAGAAGCATTGTCCAGTGAGCTCAATATCTGGTTCTTGGATGATGGCACCCTAGCTGGCACTGCACAATCTCTCCTAGGAGACATCAGGAAAATTAAAGATATTGTAGGTAGCCTGGGCCTATCTTTAAACCCCACCAAATGTGAGATAGTTTCCACCAATCCACAGATGATCCAGGACATTAGGGCTGTTTTACCAGGGGCACGAGCCATCGATCCAGCCAACAGCACTCTCCTTGGTGCTCCTCTTGGGCCCAATGCCATCGATCTGGTCCTGGAAAAAAAAATATCCGACCTCAGGACGATGGAAGGTAGGATGAAAGATATCGATACACATGATGCCTTCTACCTACTCACCAGGTGCCTGTCAATCCCAAAACTTACATACTTCCTGAGATGCTCCCCAGCCTTCAACAGCCCGAAACTCGAGGAATACGACTCTCTCCTCAAGACCATGCTAGAGAGTGTATTGAATCTTTCCCTCGATGATGGACAGTGGTTGCAAGCCTCACTTCCAGTCAGGCTTGGGGGCTGGGAGTATGCAAATCCTCCCAGATTGCCCTACCAGCTTTCTTATCCTCTTCCATAGCATCAAATGAGCTAATAAAACAAATTCTTCCAGACAACCTCAGTGATTCAGCAGGAATACAGGACCCTAGCTACACCAGTGCCATCACTGGTGAAGAACTGGCCTACAAACAGTCAAGCTGGGACGGCCCCATCACTGAAAAGATACTTGCCAATATGCTCAGGGCCGTCACATCAGACAGGAGACTGCCCGTCTCCTAGCTTGTGAGTGCACATCACTCTGGGGACTTCCTCCAAACAGTTCCCATTTCGGCCATGGGAACACGCCTGGACCCTAAGACCCTTCGTATTGCAGTGGCTCTGTGCCTTGCTGCCGCTATTCACACGGAATATACGTGTATTTGCAGCGATGCGCAAGCCGACCAATATGGTCTACATGGTCTTAACTGTTCTACAACCAAGGGTTGGCATGCAAGACACAATGAGGTCAACGACATCATAAAGAGAACCCTTGCTACAGCTGGATGCCCAGCCGAGAGAGAGCCTCGATCACTAGCAGCCAACAACGCCCACAACCCAGCAAACCGCCCCGACGGGATCACCATCTATCCTTGGAAGAATGGCAAGCTCTTAGCATGGGATTATACCTGTGTGTCGACACTGGCTGACACCTACATCCATCACAGTGTCGGGCGACAGGGAGGAGCTGCTGACCACAGAGAGAGTACAAAATCGGCAAGTACAGGGACATAAGCCAACAGTATAAATTTGTCCCAGTGGGATCAAGACCTTGGGAGCGTGGGGAAAAAATGCAACACGTTTCCTTAAAGAACTGGGTTCCAGACTCATCGACACCACCAGGGAACCCAAGGGCAGCCACGTTCATGTTCCAGCGTCTCAGCGTGGCCATCCAGAGGAAACACATGCTGCATACTTGGCTCGCGTCCGGCTTCGGAGGAACTGGAGGAGATTCATAATCTTTGATATATTGTACCATTGTATTCATGTTTGTGTTTTCTATAAATGTATTCTGTCTATTAATAAAGCATTTATATGCATGTATTTTGTATATAGGATGGGGTGGTAGGAGAAGTGGAATATTCAAATGGCTTCAGAAAGAAATCCAAATATTCTTCCTTGAAGCCTTTTTATCCACTTCTCCGAGGCTATGGGACCCCCCAATTTGCACTAGAGGTGGACCCATCCTCTTATTTATAATAAAAAAATATATATATATATATATATATATATATATATATATATATATATATATATATATATATACATAAGATGTATAAGGATGTGTCAGGCTTGTCGATTCACCTAGAAAACGGAGTCTCGTACAGAGTGAAAACTCAGATATATTTCTTGATGGTATACAAGACAGGAAGCTCGTGTGAGGTAATTCAGACTTCGATGCCTTTGATGTGTAAAGTGGAATTCTAATAGAGATTATTTGATTACAGTTGCCCTTAAACTTACCTTTGTGTTGAGTGTTGGAGAAGGGAGAAGGTAGAAAGGAAGGGAGGGGAAGAGAAGTCTGGCAAGGAGAGTAGAGCTTTGAGGATGGAGGATCGATCCTCAAATATTCACAAACGATATCTATGAATACGTATATGTTTATATATATATATATATATATATATATATATATATATATATATATATATATATGTCGTGCCGAATAGATAAAACTGGCCAATGAGCAAGAACTCATTTAAAATTAAGTCCTTTCTAAAATTTTCTCTTATACGTTTAAAGATATATTTTTTTTTTTTTATGTTAATGTAAAGTTTAATGATTTTTTTACCAAAGGAAAATTAGAAAACTTACCTAACCTTATTATAACAAGCAAATTTAATTTAGGCTAATCCAACTAAATATATTTTAGATAAGTTTACAATAATTTAATAATAAACAAACACAATGAAATACTTTTTTTCGTTAGATTCAAAATGATTTTCGCAAAATTATTGCATATACAAATTTTCGCTTGCCTTATTGGGCAAGAAGAAAGTTGCTGTTTAAACCAAAATCGCAAGTTTTACATACAGTGGTACCTCGGTATACGTCCAATCCGTTGCGGACCTTGGACTTATACCAAACAGGACGTATACAAACGAATTTTCTAATAAGAAATATAGGGAAAACGATTAATCCGTTCCCATGAAAAAATTCTATTGTTATTGGCATATTATACATTGATGGGGTTGTATAAAATAATTTAAACACTGCTTAATAATAAAATATGTTATTTAAACACTGCAATACTAAAATTGTAATTTAAACACTGCTTAATACTAAAATACATACATAAAAACAAAAGAATTAGATTAAATAAATGCAAATTTAACCTCACTTTACTTTGCTGAAAAGAGTCGAGTGCCTACTAGGATAGTGCTGAGAAGGGAGGAGGAGGAAATGTTATTGTTTGGAAGGAAGTCCCTTTCTCTTTTCTGTCTTTTTCCTATTTGGACCTGGTTGAACTCACCAGGTTTGAGTTTTACTAAAAATATGTCCAAGAACTTTGCTTCTGCCTTCTCCTCAGGATGTTTCGGAAATGTGACATTGTCTGGTCATTCCAGACAATGCTATTACACTTGTTTGGGCTTTGTTGGGGTGGTATTTCTCTGCAAAGTTTTGACGTCCATCCATTTGGCAAAGATTTCCTTGATTAATGAAGTAGGGGCTTCCTCTATCTCCTCTTCCCAGCCTGAAGAGTGCATCCATCTTAGTCTTGTGCTCCTCCTTCTCAAGGTCCTGCAGCTCCTCGGGGTCAGCTCTTCCCTTGCCCCTCCACTAACTCCTCCACATCGAGAGAGGTAAACAAGGGTAGTGTGCGGTGTCATGACATTTTGACCCATTTAAGTTCTAGCACGCGAGTCGTATTCCAAACAAAGGTCGTATACCAAGCAAAAATTTTGGCGTCCAAACAGGACGTTTACCAATTGGACTTATTCCAAAGCGGACGTATACCGGGTACACTATTCGGCACGATATATAAATATATAGGTGAGTACAACTAGGTGAGTAACACTCTCACACGCACTCACACACACACGCACACCACACACACACACACACAGAAACGAGGCACTAAACTATAGACCAGTCACTGACGTGTATATTATGCAAAGTCATGGAGAAGATTATCAGGAGGAGAGTGGTGGAGCACCTGGAACGGAACAAGATTATAAATGACAACCAGCACGGATTCAGGGGAAAGGCAAATCATGTGTCACAAACCTGCTGGAGTTTTATGACAAGGTAACAGAAGTAATACAAGAGAGAGAGGGTGGGTTGACTGCATTTTCCTGGAGTGCTAGAAGGCCTTCGACACAGTTCCTTACAAGAGATTAGTGCAGAAGCTAGAGGATCAGGCACGTATAACAGGAAGGGCACTGCAATGGATCAGAGAATACCTGACAGGAGGTAACAACAAGTCATGGTTCGAGATGAGGTATCACAATGGGCGCCTGTGACGAGCGGGGTTCCACAGGGTAGTCCTAGGACCAGTGCTGTTTTTGGTATATGTGAATGACACGACGGAAGGGATAGACTCTGAAGTGCCCTGTTTGAAGATGATGTGAAGTTAATGAGAAGAAGTAAATCAGATGAGGACCAGGCAGGACTACAAAGGACTGGACAGGCTGGACACGTGGTCCAGCAACTGGCTACTCGAATTTAACCCTGCCAAATGCAAAGTCATGAAGATCGGGGAATGGCAAAGAAGACCGCAGAAAGAGTATATTACCGAGCACATCTCCGGAAGCACACATCAACCAGATAACTGCTGCAGCATATGGGCGCCTTGCAAATCTGAGAATAACGTTCCGATACCTCAGTAAGGAATCGTTCAAGACACTGTACACCGTGCACATCAGGCCCATACTGGAGTATGCGCACCGTTTGGAACCCACATCGTCAAGCACGTCAAGAAATTAAAAGAAAGTGCAATGGTTTGCAACAAGGCTAGTTCCAGAGCTAAGGAAATGTCCTACGAAGAAAGGTTAAGGAAATCGGCCTGAGACACTGGAGGACAGGAGGTTAGGGAGACATGATAACGACATACAAAATACTGCAAGGAATAGATAAGGTGGACAGAGACAGGATGTTCCAGAGGGGACACAGAAACAAAGGTCACAATTGGAAGTTGAAGACTCAGATGAGTCAAAGAGATGTTAGGAAGTATTTTTTAGTAATAAAGTTGTCCAGGAAGTGGAATAGTCTGGGAAGTGATGTAGTGGAGGCAGGAACCATACATAGTTTTAAGACGACGTATGATAAAGCTCATGGAGCAGGGAGAGAGGACCTAGCAGCGATCAGTGAAGAGACGGGGCCAGGAGCTATGTATCGACCCTGCAACCACAAATAGGTGAGTACACACACCTAGCCAAGCACGTAAGGAAACTAGAGAAAGTGTAAAGGTTTGCAGCAAGACTAGTCCCAGAGCTAAGGGGCATGTTCTACGAGGAGAGGTTAAGGAAATCGACCTGACGACAATGGAGGACAGGAAAGATAGGGGGATATGATAACGTCATATAAAATACTGAGAGGAATCGACAAGGTAGACAGAGACAGGATGTTCCAGAGATGGGACACAGCAACAAGGGGTCACAGTTGGAAGTTCAAGACTCATATGAATCAAAGGGATGTTAGGAAGTGTTTCTTCAGTCACAGAGTCGTCAGGAAGTGGAATAGTCTGGGAAGTGATGTAGTGGAGGCAGGATCCATACATAGCTTTAAGAAGAGGTATGATAAAGCTCATGGAGCAGGAAGAGTGACGTAGTAGCGACCAGTGAAGAGGCGGGCCAGAAGCTGTGACTCGACTCCTGCAACCACAACTAGGTGAGTACAGACACACACTCACACTCATACACATATCCACACGTCTCTGTGTATACCAAGACACACCTAATAGGTTATACTACTACCACCATTGCTACTACCACCACCATTGCTACTACCACCACCATTGCTACTACCACCACCATTGCTACCACCATTGCTACTACTACCACCATTGCTACTACCACCACCATTGCTACTACCACCACCATTGCTACTACCACCACCATTGCTACTACCACCACCATTGCTACTACCACCACCATTGCTACTACCACCACCATTGCTACTACAACCACCATTGCTACTACCACCCCCAAATTGCTACTACCACCACCATTGCTACTACCACCACCATTGCTACTACACCACCATTGCTACTACTACCACCATTGTTACTACTACCACCATTGCTACTACCCACCATTGCTACTACCACCACCATTGCTACTACCACCACCATTACCACCATTGCTACTACTACCACCATTGCTACTACTACCACCATTGCTACTACTACCACCATTCATACTACCACCATTGCTACTACACCACCATTGCTACTACCACCACCTTGCTACTACCACCACCATTGCTACTACCACCACATTGCTACTCCACCATCATTGCTACTACCACCACCATTGCTACTACTTCTTCTTGATTCGCCGTACTCTCGGACCCGGGGCTTTTTCCAGATGGTGACCCGGTTCTACTACTGCTACTACTATAACTAGTACTACTACTATTGCCACCACCACTGCTGTTACTATGCTATTTCTGGTCCTATAATAATAATAATAATAATAATAATAATAATAATAATAATAATAATAATAATAATAATAATAATAATAATAAATTTTTGATGATAACATGAACATATAAGTGACAATATCATAAACGAAATTTAAAATTATCCCCCTCTCCCTCAACCTAATCTTTTCGTAAAAAAAAAATATATAGACTAAAATCCCTTAGTCCACGTTGGTGTTTAATTTGCATATCAACAACACGTCCAATGGAAAATTCTCTTCATTATACCATGAATTCTGAGTGGATTACGCTATTATAGATAAAAATATTAAAGCGAGAATGACTTACTGGGGCCTTTAATACTCTGCGCTAACGTTAGCGCTCCTCTGTCTCGCTAAAATTTGCGGTTTTTGCAAACGTTAGCGCTCCCAGCTGAAAATTATTATTATAATCCCAATAAAGCGCTAAACCGACAAGGGTCATGCATCGCTGCGGGGCAGAAAATAGTGCCGGGCTATAAACAGCTAGGTGGAGAGGGATCAGAGGCGAGGGAAAAGGGCTGGAAGGGACGCTAGGGGCTATGTCCAAAGTTTGTATAGTAAAGCAGTTGCTGACAAAAGTCAAAAAGTGATGGTAAGTCAAAGGCAGGAGCGTCTGCAAGAAGGAAGATAAGGTAAGAGTGGCAGGGGGCGGTGTCGGTGGAGGTAAATACTGCGGAGCTCGCTGCTAAACCGGACAATCCACAAGAAAATGAAGAACCGAAAAAGGGACCTGACAAACTTCACAGAGAGGAATAGGGTGTCGTTAGGGTACCCATGGGGAAGGCGAGTATGGTCAATGCGGGATGGGGGGTGCGTCTCCCAGTTCGGCAACGGTAAGATGATGACAAACCAAAAAAATGTTTTAAAAAGTGCAATTTGGGTGCATGTCCCAACCGTTTTGCTAACGGCCAAGACGGGGGGAATGACTGGGAAACCCCGGGAAAAACCTATATAGGAAACCGGAAATCACGCACCGCTGACCATGCAGCAGCATCCGCCTGTTCATTGCCCTGCACATCAAGTGTCCCGGGTCCCCGAAAAAAACTCTTTTTTTCCCCCCGGGGGAACCATAGATGAATACGAAGGACCAATGGATGGGAAAAAAAATTGTTTAATGGCTTGTAAAAACTGGGGGAACTGAAATGATTACAAACGTCGGGAAAAAATATGTTCAAAAAGCATGAGGATGACAAAACTCGGGGTAAAAAGCTAACCCCAAATGACCCCGGCAACATCGTCGGGAACTCAGCCCCAACCCGAACCTCAATTTAGAACCATCTGCATAAACAGCGGACACGGCGGGGAACAGCCGAGGTAGGAGGCTTCGGGGCACGGGAGTGGAGAAA
The DNA here is from genome assembly GCA_009830355.1 of Cherax destructor. Taxonomy (NCBI): domain Eukaryota; kingdom Metazoa; phylum Arthropoda; class Malacostraca; order Decapoda; family Parastacidae; genus Cherax; species Cherax destructor. The sequence goes on along the minus strand of WNWK01005727.1, from coordinate 428 downwards.
ACCAAACTTCGAAACCCCCAGGGGAAAAGGGAAAAGGAGGCCCCAAAAGAACATGATGGAGGCAACGGGAGAAGACCAGAGTGGGAACGAAAGAAAACGGGCAAGGAGGGCGCGAAAAAAACGGGGCTTCTACTAACGTCTGAGCCAACCATCGTAGAAGGAAACGGGTCATGGGTCGACAATCGAAGGAATGAGCATCCCACGATCACTGGAAGGAACATTCGCCCAGTATAAGGCTTTAACAGGGGGGAACGAAAGTCACCATGGCATAAAAATAGACCCTGATGATGAATGGTCTAACAGAAAAGTTGTAAGAAAGCAGCAGAATAGACTTTACCATAATACAGCGGAAAACTAGGGTGGAATGGTAACGGAGGAGAGTCTGGCGATCTGCTCCCCTGAACGATCACAAAAAATTTGGAGATTCA